>MU128938.1:302096-372115 GCA_014904985.1 Hydnum rufescens UP504 | reverse complement strand
TATTAGACATGCCTAAATTAGACCTGTAACACTCTCCAGCCAGTGAGCAAACCCTCCCAGGTGGTGCCTGTGGTGGGCTATTTTAGACATGTCTATATAGTGAACTTAAAACAAAAATTCCCCAAAAATACCCTCAGGTGTGTCTTAGACACACCTATACTCAGAACACCTCTTAGGTGGTTTGCAGATGCAAACTCAAACCACCTAAGAGGTACTATTTTGAGGGTGCATTAGGTGTTCCTATTTCCCTGTCTGAACTCACTTGCTTTAGTGGGAGCATATATGGGCTGCCCCATTATTTTTTTCTTTTGTCTCATGTTTTTCACTGTGCCATAGCTTCCACTGTCAAGGGGAGTGTTGAAATGGGCAGTTATCAGCTATGGCATACATCACATGTCACTCAACTGCAGCCTCACCCCTCTCTGCTTGTCCAGCCTATCCTATGGCCACCCCCTTTTACTATATATAATGTAGGTACTTGATGTACATGCCCCACTGGTTTGTACCTCCACAACTGTACCCTGCACCAAGGTTCTTCATTACACAAAAGTTCAAACTTGGTTGTCTTTGACTTCTTATAACCACAGGTGAATGAGCACACACTCCCAACATGGTTCCAAATGGCCATGGATTATCTACCAATCCAGGCATCCTCAATCCTGTGCAAACAAGTCTTCTCTTCAAGCTTGGAAACAATGACAAAAAGATGCAGCTGCCTCAAACCCAACATCATGGATGCACTTGAGATGCTCAAGTTCATGCTCAGGAAGGAGTGGCTGAATTTTACAAAGGATTGGAAGACCTGGGTTTCTGACATGACAGTCAATCCTGACAATGGAAATGATACCCTCTAAGATATATTGAGCATTCCCCCTTCAGAGATGGACAAGGTATTGGAACAGTTTATGGAGAAAGAGGATTTGATTTAGAATGATTAGGCATGCCCCATCATTATGATTATGTACATAGAAGTCATGGCTTGAGCACTCTTGAAGTCCAAGTCAAGTCCTAAATTTGGCTTGACTTCAGTGATAAGCCAAGTCCTTCAGCAGTTGCACAGAGTTGCCTGAAAGCCAGCCCAAATCAAGCCAAGTTGACTTGTGGCAACACTACCCAGGGTATTCACCATAGAAATTGACCATGACCCATACCCAAAACTCATAATTGATACAACTCACCACCACATCACATGTGTAGTAAATGTGAAATCGAAAGATTGAAATGAGTTCCATGCATCCTCCATCACATCCCATACCCCCTCCCCACCTAAAAAGGGCCCCATCTGATATGTCCAAACAAAATGAGCCTGGCCTGGGCCATTTTAAGTCACCCTTTGTCAAAGGAACTGTTAGACTTGACCTCCATGGAAGAATGGTAGCATCAAAGCAAGACCATTGGGACTCACCATACCCAACAAATCCTAGAGACCATCTAACTGCAAGAAGTTGTGAGGCAGCCCCAATGGCAACACAAACTTCTGCAGCTGCAGCAGCAAGCCCAATGAGGGAAAACTCTGAAGCAGCAAGTGAACAGGCTGACACAGCAGCAGACATGGCAGTTGAGGAGGAAGAGTTCCTGTCAGGGTTCGCCCCCAACTCCGGTCTACTCTGGTCTACTCCGGTCAACTCCGGTCCTCGTCCGCCCACCTCCAGTCCGGTTCTCCACTTATTTCCCTCGCCCAAGTCCACTTTGCTTCCGGCTTGGTTCCGGTTTGACTCCGGTCCAACCCTATCTTGGTTTCATTTCCTTTTCATTTCCCTTTCATTTCCCATTGCTTCTGGTTCACCCCCTGGCCGAGTTCCTGTTCCTGTTCCTGTTCCTGTCCCCCTTGTAACCACCTCCAGTTTAGCGATCACTCCCCCGTAGTATAGTCATCATGTATAAGTAGTCCGAGAGCGAAGTCCAGAGACCCCAGCTTTGGTCTCTCAGGATTTCCACTGTTACTCCGGACTACAGGTCAGCCTTCATGTATTCCGTATTCGTATTACATAATCTCAGGATTTCCGCTGTTACTCCGGACTACAGGTCCGAGTATTTTCCAGTTGACTCCGCGAGCTTAAGGACCGCTGTGCTCATTCCGCCTAGTCCCTTCCGGGCTGCTGGATTGCCTCTCCGTCCCCTCCTATCTTCGTTATCTCATTCCTGCCCGGATTCTCTCGGACTTAGCCAGACTTACACCGGACTTAGCTGGAATTATCTGTGTTTATATTTGTTTGGTGCTCTCGTCGCAGCGTGGCCCTGACAGTTCCCAATCCTGGGACAAATCAAGTATGCCATTAGGAAACTGTCCTGTGCCTTTGATGTTATTCATGACATAGACTCAGCTGGGACTGAGGAAGACCCACACATGGAGATACTGGTGCACCCACTGAGGGAGATCACATGTGACCTAGCCATATACATGGGGGTCATAGATGCTTTGTATCTGACATCTGATGACCAACCTGAAGACCCTTGTTGTTGGCACTTCACCATACCAATGCTGAACAGGTGTCTGCCCTGGCCCAAAATGCTGATTCCATTGCAACTCTCATGCATATCCTAGAGTCTAAATTGCCACAGGTGCTCCTGGACAATGCACAAGCAGATAGATTTAACAGTGCATTGCAGAATGACCTCTCAGCATCAATCCATGCCCCCACCCCATGGTCCACCAGCATGAAACAGTCAAGCAACCCACTCCCGATTAAACCACAGCCAAAGAAGAAGGTTATGCTGCCCCCATCAAACCCTTCCCAGCAAAACCACAATCACCCCCTCCTCATCAAATTCTTCCCCAAGATTGAGCCTGAGAAACATGAGGTAGGCCATACTATAGTATCAAAGATTAATGATGCATTAGCCTGCACAAATGCCTGCCAAGTAGACCATATCGATGTGATCCAATATTCACTCAATGGGAACACAGTCATCATCATGGGTGAACATACAACTGCAGATGACTTGAAAGACTACTATGCTCTAATTTCCTCTCTCCTTAGTCCAAATGAGTTCACAGCACACCCTGATCATGTCTACCACAGGGTAAAACTTGATCATGTTCTGACACACATCAACAGCCTACACACAATGACTCAACAGGTAACAGAGAAGCTCACTGACAAATGGGTGGGGTTCAAGGCCTGGAAATGTGTGTCCAGCCATCATGGATTAGATATGAGTCAGCCCTTGTACTCCAATCAAGCACATCAATCTCATTTAGCTTCACATCAGAAGAAGATGCATCTATGTTTAGAAACCAGGGAGTGCTGTACCTATTTGGCATGTCATGCTGAACCTCCCATTACATTGAACACCCACAAGTATACTACTGCAACCTATGCAGCTCTATTGACCACTGCACCAATGCATGCCAAACAGGATCAATGTGTAATGTCTGCACCAGTACAGAGCATACAACTGACAGCCATCCTACAGAATCACCCAAAAAGTGTGTCAATTGTGGAGGGGTGCATGAAGCTAGGTCCAAAATGCATGATGCACACACCAAATGGTTAGGCAAACAGAAGACCTCAGGTAGTAGTACACCTTTGGGGGGTGGCAAGCCAACAAACTGCAAGAAAAATGCAAAAGCTAACAGTGAAGAGGGAAAAGACCCCACAGTCCCAATGCAGATCACTGCAGCCAAGACTACCAAATCAAGAAGAGATATTGAAAACAAAAAGGACCATGAAGACTTCAAGCTTAGGAGGTCATGCCATGCTTTGCTTGAGGAGGCCAAGTCCAGACAACAAGAGAACCAGGAGGAGGGTGAACAGGAATGTGATGACTGCATGAATACTGACCAGACCATGTACCCATCACCCATCATCCTCTGCCCACATGGGAAAAGGCCTGAAGCTAACTATTACCTGACAAAATCCAAACTTGTAGATGCCAATCTGAGGGCACCCAAGAATGGCACCTCCCCACTGCCCCATGCCTTCAATTGAGACAACACCGAAGAGCCCCCTCATCAATGTGTACTGCCTGAATGCTGCCTGCAGCAACCAGATCTGCCACATGGCCCTCAACATAGCCTCAACCCACAAATGCAACTTTGACATTGTCCTCTTCCAAGAACCATAGTATGGAAGTATAACTAGTGCCAACAATGTCCAGGGCACCATAAGTATGCTAGGATGGCAACCCATAATGCCATTGTCCTCCATCCCTGAAAATCATCACCCAAGGGTCATGGCATACACCTGCACAGAGGCCAGACTTGAAATTGTGTCCTGCACAGATATAATTGATGATTTGGATATCCAGGTCCTTGATATCAAGTGTTGAGGGCAAACCAACCAACAATGCAGGTGGTCAATATCTACAACCAGTCAGCTGCAGAAGAAGAAGAAGGATTCTCAGTTGACCAGCTGTGTGATATGGTCCTTGATAGTGATATGCCAATGATTCTGACAGGTGATTGGAACCTTCACCCAATATGCCATGAAATGGATGGCAATGGGGACCAGTGAGCAAACAATACAGTATCATGGCTATATGAGAATGGTTTCACTCTGCACAATCCACACAACCTGACAACCTGGCAATCAAAGAGTGCTGAGTTCATATCCCCTCTCAACCTAACATTCACAAATGAGAGAGCTGATGAGACCCATGCACTAACTGAATGGTCTGTGGAGAAGGACACAAATGCTGACTCTGACCACTTTGCTATATTCTTTGCCATTGATAATGCTGGTGATGAGATACTGAACCTGTCTGAAGCTAAGTATAATTGGAAGCATGCAGACAAACAAACATTCATGGCAACACTTTACAGCTTGTTGCATGATAATGAAGATGAGTATGACAAGGTCTTTGGACCCCTATTAGCCCAGGGAATTGACATGGTGAGTCCCTTGGAACTCAACCAGGCAACTGAATACCTTCAGACTGCAATGCAAAAGGCTGCCATGGCAGCAGTCCTGATCTGCCGCCCATCACCATGAGCAAAACTGTGGTGGACTCCTGAGTTGATGGCCATGCTGAGTTCAGTCTCAATGGCAAGGTCATTAATTGGTGACACTCTAGTGGCAAACCAAGAGGTGACAGAGGACATGAAGAATAACATTGCCCACCTCTGGGCAGTATTCAAATGGCACTATAAAAAGACCAAGCTGAGTCATTACAACACACTTGTTGCACAAACCACCCCACAGATGATCTACTCATTTGCAAAGTGGACTTGTGGAACATGCCAACTTATGTCCCCCTCAATTGATTGAGGCATAGCAGTAGAAGCAGCAGTGAGTCACATAGATAAGTGCAACACCCTTAGAGCAGCCCTGTTCCTGGCCCCACCAGTACTCCCAGAAGCCCATTACCCAGAGATGGATAGGCATGCAGATGACTTGGCATGGACAAAGGTGATGAGACATGAAGTCCATGACTCAATCTCTACAGCAGCACCATTAAATGCTCCAGGCATCAGCGAACTCACAGGTAGGGCTTACCAATGGGCCTGGGAGGTGGCAGCTGAGGAATTGTTCCTCATCTGTGCCACCTCAGTTGAAATGGGCCACCACCCAGAACCATTTCACACCTCAATAGCAGTCATGCTGAGAAAGCCCAACAAGGACTCATACTCTAAGCCATGTGCCTACTGGCTAACTCAGCTTCTGGAAGTACTGGGTAAGGCTATTGAGTGAATAGTTGCCTGTCACCTAGTGTACCTGGCTCTGAGCCATGAACTCCTGCCAGCAGACCAGTTCAGGGCATCCCAGGGCAATCAGCAGAAGATGCAGCCCTTGTGGCAGTGCATGATATAGAAGCTGCTCATAATGTAGGGCTGGTAACATCTGCAGTAACATTCAACATTATAGGATTCTTTGACTTCATCTCACACCCACTGCTGCTGACAACAATGAGGGACAGCCACCTCCCCCTCCCACTAGTCAAGTGGACCACTTCCTTCCTAAGCAACCATTGGAGTTCCATATGTCTCAATGGCAAACAAGATATTCTGAGACCTACTGAGACAGGAATCCCACAGGGGTCATGTGTCTCACTGATCCTGGCAGCAATATTCATGGCACCCATGGCATCCTTCATCCAAGATGCAGTCTCCAGCAATCAAGTCAGAGTCTCATTGAAATGGGAGATGAAGAAGAACCAATGCAGCAGGCTTTTGACACCACTCTATGTGGATGATGGGAGGCTTGCTGTGGCATCTCTCAAGCTGAGTACCAATTCCAAGGTCCTGGCAGTGGCTCTCACAGCTGCCTGCAAGTGGCTGACATCATGGGGGCTAGCAATGGATGAGATCAAGTGTGAACTCCAACATTCCAGCTGGCATACCAGACATGAAGTGTCACCACCAGTGGTTATCCAAACTGAAGACCCAGATGCACCAATCATCATCAAACCATCAAAGTATCTGAAATGGCTTGGGATAATGTATGATTCAAAGCTGACATTTAATAAACACATTGAACTAGTGGTGAACAAGGGCAACCAGGCACTCTCCCTACTGAGAATGCTGGGCAACTCACTCCAGGGTCTGCACCAGCTGCATTTCTGCACTCTCTATAACACATGTGTCCTCCCAGTCATGACATTCTGTAGTACAGTATGGTACGCAGGATCCAAAACCCATGCATTGGCTCTCCAAACTGTCCAAAATAAAGCCACACACATAATCAGTGGTGCATTCAAGATGACTCCAACAGCTGCTATGGCAATGCTATGCTCACTTGTACCAGTCCACCTCCACCTGGAGTACCTGTCTGATCATGCTGTCAACAGGTGGAATAAGCTCGATGAATGCAACCCAGTAATCTGCTGCCTTCCTGTGGCAAAGCAAGATGGGGAAGAGACCTTGGTCCCCCCCTGTCAACCCTCCACACAGGAAGATGAAGAACTGGGCAGTTAATGGCCCCAATGCACATAAAATTGCTGAGAATGCCACAAAGCACACTAAATACACCAGATTATGGAAAATGTCACAATGGTTGATAATGGGAACCAAGAAGATCAAGCTATTCATAGATCCACCTTGGCACCAGTCAGAATGGGACAATGACCTGAGAGGATGTGTCACCACTGCAATCCCACCATCATCAAAGGGAAAGTCATCCAAAAAGAATTGGGCAAAGAGGCACAAAACTGAGGCCATCACTCATAATCAAGATGAAAGTCAGTTAGCTGTGTACTCTGATGGTTCCATGATGTTCCAGCAGAGGATCCATAAAACTGGCCTGGGGGTAGTAGCATACCACCTTGGTGAGGCAATATTTGAAAAGTCAGCATCACTCAGGGAGCACATGGTAGTGTATGATACAGAGATGGAAGGTATGGCAGTGGCAGCTGAGCTCACCAGGGATTATGTCCTTGTGCTACCAGATCCTCAGGTGATCAGCCACATAGCCTTCTTCTCAGACAATATGGGGGCCCTATACAGGGCATTCAGCACTAAGCCCAGGAAGGCCCAAGAATGCTCAAGATGCTTCTGTAAGGCCACACTGGAATTATTGGATGCTAACAATGCACTTTCCATCCTCTTGGGGTGGGCACCAGGTCATCTTGACATAATTGGCAATGAAAGAGCAGATGTCCTTGCAAAGAGAGGGGGCAGAATGGCTATGGAGTGACCCAGATACCTCTCCCTCTCATAAGGGGGCTTCACGGTAGAGAAAACTAGAGCAAAACTGAAAGCAAAAGTGTGACACAAGTGCCAGTTTTGTTTTTGCAGCAATACACCAGATTTGATGACAGTCCCACAGAAGTGGCTGTACTTCACAGAACTGGGTGAAGCCCAGTTTTGTTCCAGTTTTCCACCACTTGGACCTCTGGAGCTGCTTCATGAAACTGGAGCAAAACTGCACATTTGTTCCAGTTTTGCCCAGTTTTGCCAAGTCTTTTCCAGTTTTGATTTTTCAGTTGTGTCACACTTTTACTCCAGTTTTGCTACCGTGAACACCCCTATACACAGGGAGCCTCCAGAAGAGAGAACTTCTGGAATGCTGGCAAAAAGAATGGGTCACAGCACCTTGGAAATGAAGCTCAGCATTCTTCCTGGCTGATAAATTCACCCCATGCCTCCAGCCCACCTCATTGTGCAACAGCCTTGGCTGACATAACTTCAGCTGCCTCATACAGTGCATGATGGGGCATGCCCACCTTGGGAGCTACTACTCCAGATTCATCCCAACAGAAGAAGTTGGTTGCCCATGTGGTGAAGACTTCCAGACCTGCAAACACATGCTACACACTTGTGTGCTATTCACAAATCACTGCCACTTGCTAGGGGTGACAGACCAAGACTGCAACACACCAAAACTCCTAGGCACACCTGAGGGTAACCTCCACCTTGCTGCTATCAAGGCATCTGGGGCATTTTCAAAGACATAATAATTGCAGCATTGACTGACAGTCATAAATTCACACAGGCCATATGTACCTCATGAATAACCAAATGGCCCATTTCTCTGACTACTTGTTTTCTCCCTCACCTCCATGACTGAGGGGCTGCCAGATAATACACACACATACACCCACCCTGTCAGCTTTCATATGGGGGAGTAACCTGGCATACCACCATGGCCCACTGTTCCACTTTTATTCAGTCTATCATGCCTCCCTTTTTCTATGCCCAATTATGGCTCTCTCTCACCCTTCTCACTAGACCATATTAGAATCAACCAGAATCCACCCCCTTCACACACCCCCTTCATAATACCCCACCCACCCTTAGAATAATTTCAAGTACAGAGCCATCATGTAGTTGAACCGCTCTTGGCCCCCTGCGGGAGCCTACACGGTACCAACGATACCCAAAACTGTCAACGGGCGTCTCCGGAAATCACATGATTCGGTTTCATTCATTGGCACCAGTTTGAGTCTTGTTGTTTTGAAAGTGTATGCTACAACCGTGTGGCCTGTGGCCCTCCCCCGGAAAATGATGTCGATTAACAGCGTATAAAATGAAGCGGAGGGTGCATAACTATAGTACGCACGGCAGGGCGGATCTCACTAACGAACGAGTGCGTTTCTTGTAGAATACATATTATACAGAACACAAATATTATTGGATTGAGATCCAAGAGTACAAAGAGCACCGCCAAAGCATTTTGCTACGTTTACATTATCTTAAATCTGGAATGCACTAATGTCCAGATCAGGGAGTGCACTTAGCGCACACTAACAGCCAGCCAATTATAATCACGTCCCATCCAGTCCATTGCTTCTTTCCGGTAGTCGTCCCGGATGACAGTAGTGTTTCCATACAGGATCTGAAGAGATTCTCTTTTCGCAAGGGAGAATGCCGGCCAGGAGGGAACTATACCGCAATACAAGGGGAAGGTGTGGGTGCGGAGGGCATTTGGAATATAATTCTGGGGAGCAATAATACCTAGAATGGATGACTCACGTTCGGGTCCGTTTGGATCAAGATCGTGGGCGAAGTGAATCCATGCACGAGACATAATTCGAGAGATCTCGCCATGCGCGTCTTGCCGATCCGCCAGCCTAGCAAAAACTTTTAAGGGGGGGAGGGAAGATTCATGCATACATCAGCAAGACGGCACGGGAACACAGGAAACAAGACAAAACAACATGATGCACTCACCATATTGCAGCTCGCCCCCATGATATACACCCGTATTTGTCTCACGATCACCCGGGGGTTGCATGAATCGGTAATTCCAGACCGGAACCCCAGCGCGGGCAAGGTCGTCCAGTTGTACACGTCGTCCACTCTCGAAGATAAGATCTCCGGCAATGGAGCTCACGCGCTTGAATTGGTTGCTGTCGAGAGGCTCGAATAACCGGCTGTTGTCGTCCCAAGAGCCCCCTGTTCGAGAGGGTGAAGGATATGGGGATCCAAGGGAGGGAATATCTGGATAATGCCGCAGCAATGTGTTCAGCGTTCTGGATAATGACTTGGGCTTGTTGAACACCCAATTCTCTGGCAGAGGAAGGATCATTAATAGGAGCCAAATATGCCGCGGAGAATACATGCCTATTATGAATTCTCGAAGTTCGTTCTCTGACGTGAGCTTATCTGTGCCAAACTCCACGCCTTCATCCAGGACCGTCCCTACCAGAATATCAGATGATTCAGTTTGACGTGAAAGGAAAGATCTGTCAGAGCTCGCACCAATTATCGTGGGAACCCTCGCAATTTTTCCCGTTTTGAACGCCTCGCTGGGTCTGGCGTGATGGAAGTCATCATCCTGAACGACGTTATTGGGTTGTTCCTTGAGGGCAAAGGCCGTCACACCGCTGCGCCTCTCTTCAAGTACAGCCTGGAATGTATCGACAGGAACTGTCCGCAGACAATCGAACACACTGGAAGACGACGACGAATTACAAGCCACTCGTTCTGCTAATTTGGCGTATGAAGCATCGTATTCCTTGGCAGGGATGATCGGAATTCTAGTTACCATTAAGGGATGGGGGGGATACGTCATTGGAGGAGCAATACGAAGAGAACAATTCCATACCCAACGCTGCCTCCAGATTCGAGGATGGCACCCCTGAACAACCCGCTATGTTTTCCGTGGTTGGAAAGCAAGTGTGAACCGATAGAGATCGCACCGGCGCTCTGTCCAAAGACCACCACCTGTGTGATTTACATAGTGAGTCTTGTCCCGTGAAGTTGATCGTCTATAGAGCCACCTTTTCTCTATCCCCTCCGAAAGCATCAATATTCTTTTGGACCCATTGAAGGGCAAGGCGCTGGTCTAGTAAACCCGCATTAAGAACCGCATCCCCTTTCGACTTGGCCCTCTTTTCGACCTCTGAGGACGCAAGGAACCCAAATAGGTTCAAGCGCTGAAAGTCAAAATGGTAAGAACAGGGTACTGTGCACTCTGCCTTGGGTTGAACAAATCAAAGAAAACTGACATAATTCATCGAAACGTAGATGATTGGACGTTTCTATGGACACAGGTCCACGGTGACATTGTCAATACGCGATCAGTATAAGTCGTCCAGCGAAACAACATACTATGGCGAGACTCTGCTTAACGAGTTCTGATCCATCGTAGAGAACAGATGCTCCATCAGTAAATCCTCCTCCGTATATCCAGACCATTACGGGGAGTTTGGCAGAGCTAGTGGAGAGCATGGTGAGCAAAGCCCAGTCATAGCTCACAATGGTGTCACCGCACGTACGAATCAGTGGACGCAGGTCTAATGACATTCACTGTCAGACAATCTTCTGAGACGTGGTCTTGCTAAACCAACGTCAGTACATCAGATAACTAGTGAATGTACAGAAGGCGCATGATACGGACGGAAGTGGTTTGGATGCAAGATAGACCATAAGCTTTTGCGCTTATGATTCGATTTGGATCATCGGGGATTGCTCTAGGCGCGTCAAAACGGAGATTCCCAACGGGAGGCAGGGCGAAGGGAATGCCTAATTGTTATCGACGATCAGAAGTAAGAAATCATGGAGGAATACAAGCGATTTCACCAAGGAAACGTTCAATCGGAGAGTTTGATAGATAGGTGTGTTCGCCGTAGACGATGCCCTGGCTTAGCTTCACAATGGGATGTCTTCGTGATATCAACTGGCCATATAAGGCAGTGAAATCCGGAAGGAGGTCCCAGAGGAATGGATACTGGACTATCACAAAGGCGATAAGGGCTACAGCCAGGGCCGAACGTATGAATCCCATCGGTGCTTCCTCAGAGTAGAGGAAGTCCGGAAAACAGAATTCGAGACAGAAGCAAGGTCATGTGACATGCCGCACTGACCGAGTTTGCCAATCTAGTGGCGTGACAGTTGGCGCGACGGGGCGAGCTTGTCGCGGATTCGGGTCCGTGTATATTCCCGTGTCCTGTGGTCCGCATCTGCCGTCCCGTCAGGGGAACCTGATATCACGGGATCCCTGGCAATTCCACGTAATGAACTGCAGAAACTATTCTTCACAGTTTCCAAGTACAGCTCGTTAGACCGTCGCCTTAACAGGTGCAAATTCAGGCCACGGCCCTGCACTCTAGAACTTTGAACCATATAATTGATGCGTCATGAAGATGGCTCCCTGACTATTGTAATTTGGAGGAACACGGTCTAATTGTGCTGTAATCTCTGCAGCTGAAGGGTCCATGCAAGCATATGAATGTTGTGCTATTCAGGCAATTGTCATGATTTGCAAACTATTACTGTACCATCAGAGGACAATATCGATCAATCAAGACAGAGATGCTCGGAAGACTGTGTATTAACGATTCGCCAGGTGGCACACGGTCCTTTTGGTCGTGGTAATTTGGATATCCCCCAGTCATTGGAAGTTGAAAGGAGAATAGTTGATTTCCTGGGGATGTTTAGCTCTGTCCGGGACGTATGCGAAACATCGCCAACACCATTAATATTGATCCTGTGTCTGAGTCCCGTGTTAGTGAGAAGAGTATGATGCTCGGTTCTCCCAGGCAGAACACATCCATTATAGATATACATGCGTACACCAAGCGTACAGCGAGAGGGTCAGGTCAGGATAATGGTAGAAGACAGATGGGGTTTCAGAACAATCCAAAGTTGTGACAACGGGAACAAAATCAACGCGTATACAATTAGCGCCGGCCATGTATCGCGAGCATCCTCAGCTGACAAGAGGGCACCTTAGAGCTTGACGGTGTGCACTCCGAGGGCTATCTCTATAGAGCGGAGCGTAAAATCAAGTATGGTGTAGCCATTGCGCGTCCTCAACCTGTGATTCGAGCGGAATTATATGAGGGGGACGGGATAGCTGGTGCGGGAACATACGAAGTCTCAAAGTTCTCCGGGAGGCGCTCTTCATTCAATACTGTCCGAAGCGTGGCCACATCCCCATGAAAAACTTCATAGAGCAGGCTGGAGTTAGATGCGGCGAAGAATTTCTGGGATGTCGATATGGAAAAGACGGGATTCTCCTTTTTGGAGTGGGCGAATCGAAGGGAGAGCTGACGCGAGAGATCCATTGGCGTGATGTGCCCTTCGGGGTGTTCAGCACTGACAGGCCCCGAGGCGGAATTGAGGAGGTCCTCGATGAGATGTCGATCAGGGATGGTTTGGTTAGGCTCAAACCAGGCATCGCGACCTGACGAGTCCATGCAGAAAGTAAGCCTCCGACATCACATCGATAAAGCGACTGGACACTACGCACGAGTAAGGCTTCCGTCGTGCTCTATGATGTTATGGCAGCACAGATGTTCCAGGTCAATCACAGAGTGCCCGTAGAGAGCCTCGACGGTGTTGGTCGTGTTCCTCGTGAGCGTTGGGGAAAAGTTAAAGGCGTCCTCCAACGCCTTTTGGAACATTTCTTTTGTGATATTTCGTCCATCCCTGGGGAGTATTCCGTGATTGGCCAAGGCGTCTAGAGGAGAGCAGTCATGAGCAGTCATCATAGAACGTTGATGGGATTTGACTACTAACTCAGACCAGGGCATGGGGAACGCGAGTCGCCAGGTTGACGTTGGATAAACTCGGGCCATATACGCTTGTATCCTGCTTTCCCCTCCTTGACCACAGAACCTTTTTTCAGCCGGGGGGTAACGACGTTCGAAAGACTCAGACCAAAGTCCCAAATGAGCAGTCCTAAGAAGACGAGGAGTCCCTGGAGCTTTTTGCCCAGCCACACCACGATGGAGAGGAGGGACAGAGGCAACTTGAGCAATGCCCACCCGGTCAGTTTCGAGAGGAGACGAAGTCGGTCCACAAGGTAGATCATGATGCGTGGTGAGGTCGCAACACTACAGCGGGGGCGTGGGAGTATTATAAGAAGTGGAAGAAATAAATAGATCTGTCAGATCTGTCAAACTTTTCTTAAGTGCCGTCATCCGCGGATCCGCCCCCCCGACGAGAACGCAAGTTTATCAGCGCATTCTAGTACGACGGGACATCAAGCACAGGGGGCTGTTCCGACTTGTTCGTGCAAGTCATTACTCATTGGAATTCCAATAATCCATTCTCTTCGGACCAAAAGTATCTCCCTTGCCGTTATGTCGTGCTCGTCGGCCTTGATGGCCGCAAAAAAACCCCCTAGATTCTATCGATCTGCTCGATTTGGGGTCGGGCATTCCAGTTGCTGCCAGTCTAATGTTCTACCGCCATGGAGAGAACATGCTTCAAGGCCAGTCTAGCACCTCTATTGGCATTCTCATGTGCATGTGCATTGGTATAATCGGCAATCTTGAATTCCATGATTGAGAGTCTAACTGTGACAGCCGCTCACATTCAATCCCAGAGCTCTAAATCGGGCCGATTGATCGAATCTAGGGTCCATTTTTGTTCCTCACAACACAAAGGCGCCAATTGTGTTTTCTTGCACCCAAGCATTTTTTTTTTCACGGAGCCCGCACTTCCATGATAACCGCTGTTTCTCAGCTGGATCTGGGCCGTTGAGCTTTTGGGAAATACAATGTGGCTCCAAATTTGGTTGAGCCACTAAATTTTATGCACAGGTGCAACACCAGCATGTGAGTTGGGGTAAGGCCCCACTGAAAGATATTGGGATTGATGTGTTCTCATCAGCTGGTGGTTGCCAACACTGTGATGAAGTAATGCTTTGCTATGCACCCATCCAGTTAGTGTTGGTACAACTCCCTAGGAGGTGACTTACAGCACCTTGTACTGAAGTATGGATTTCCTTTTTCTTTCTTTCTACTCTATCCTAGATTGATTGAACCAATATGGCTGACCCTGACACAGACATTTGAATGCTCATTGAGTCTAAGTGTCTATTTGTGTTCTCCACTCTTGCCTCTGCTACCATCCACTCAACTGATGTTGTCCCAATGGCTGTTGTGTTGTAAGCTTGGCCTATAGCCCTGTTGCAGTATGCATTGCTAATAAAGTGACTTAGTTCTCAGCATTTCCATACTGGCATGGGAGTTGAAGGCTGACCTGATATGGGTCAGTCAGCATTGCATAGCCTAAGCTCTCCTTCTCTCATTACTCACCAGTGAGAATACCATTGAATAGAATCATGTGTGTTATTGAGGAGATGAAGAGGAAGACAGCTTACAACCACAAGAAGCATGTGATAAATGACTATTTCTCCCCAAAATGTAATATCGCCTCATCTACCCCTGCCCCAGTTGATATTGATCTCTTGGACACTGGATTTGACAATGCCATATCCTCAGAGATGCCACAAGCATGAAGTCAGTCCCCCAACATTGAAGTTTCAATGCTATCCACACCTTTACCTTCCCCTCAGTTCCTTATTCTCAGTCCCATGATGGGGGATGAAGTGGGTTCTGAGAATGACCTCAACAGTCCTGATGTGACCACTCACTCCATCCATATGTTCATTCCAGCACCAAAAAGAGAGGATGTGGCTGCAGCTGCCAACTGACTCAAGAAGGTTGTTTGGCCTCCCTGAAATAAAGGTGGAGGCCACAAGGATCCAGGGCTGGATCTTCCATCTCAGATGTGATATGAGCAGATGCTCATGGTCTTACATGCATACAGCACCAAGGCAACAGCCTTTGGTGACAAGAAAGGCTGGATTGAGGCATCACAGTGGGTTTCTGTCAGGATCAAATTGACATTTGCTTCTGCCTAAGGACTTACCCATCAGAGTATCATTCTTCATCAACCCTATCATATGGCGCCTACTTCCTCAAATGCTCTTGTCTCCTCTCTCCCTCCATTCACTATGGGGGTTATTGTCATCCTTGCCATTATTGGCATTTCTCTTATTATTATTGCCCTCATTCTATCAGGCCTTGGCCAGTGGGCTATGGGCTGGGTAGTCAACCAGTGGCAGCATTGGCACCCTTGTCAGCACCTGTCATTCCCTTGCTCCCCATGTGAGTCCATGGAGTTGCCAATCCAGACTCCCCCTCCTCCTCCTCTACCCCCAGTCCCTGAATCCACATCACCTGTCCCAATCCGTACTCCATCCACATCATTACAGTCCTTTGACACTTTGGACACCTTTGGAGTACCCAGGCATACACTGCCTTGGAAGTACATATGCTAAGGGGGATACATATGGAAGTTGGGGCATAGCCATGTGGAGGTGCACACAGGATTTGTAACACGGCTGCATCAGCTTAGTGAGGCTTAGTGATGGTGGCTGTGGAGGCTGACTGATGGGCTGTGGAGCCGGCATTCTAGGAGGATCCAGAAGGTTATGGAAGACGGTGGAAGGCTCTGGAAGGTTGGAGGCTGTGTGCAGGAAATAGTATTTATAGCCCTTCACAGTTGGGGGATCACCAGTTTTGATCTCTCAGGATTCCCACTGTGATAGGTGCGAGACTTGTGTGTCCCTTGTTGTGTGGTGTATACTCAGTATTCCCACTGTGATAGCGTGTGGTTAATTAATCTCTTTCCTCTTTCTGTTTGTGGCTTTGATGGCAGTGTCGCCCTCACAGTTTCAATCACATGGAATGAAGGCACCTCTTATGCATCATGCCTTTGAAAGTGGTGTCATGCATACATGTCAGACCTCACAACATTTCTGAGGAATATCTATGGGACATGGAAGTCGTCAGTACTCCTTATGGACAAGGATGTCAGACACAAAATCCAGACTCACCTTTGTGGCATTGGGCCTTACATTGCTGCTACAGATATTGTGCAATTTTTGAGCACTCCAGAGATGAAGATATGACTAAGCAACAAGCTGATTTCACTTTGAACCACACAGCACTGGCTTTGGATCATGGGCTACAATTGGCAGAAGGAACAGAAAGGCCAGTACTCAGATGGCCATGAGTGTGAGGATGTCATACAAGATTGCCAGAGTGTGTTTTTTCCAGCTGTGGCAGAGTATGCAAAGTCAATGTGGAAGTGGGATGATGAGGGAAAGGAGGAAGTTCCCACATCACCCCCTGAAAAATGGACTGTTGTCTGGTTCCATGATGAATCAATCTTCTATGCTCACAATTGCCACAAAGTTTGCTGGGTCCATGATTCTGAGTCTGCCAAGCCATATGCCAAGGGAGATGGGGCTTCTCTGATGGTTGCCGACTTTGTATCTGCTGACTATGGTTGGTTGCAAGGAGATGACTGTGATGCATGTGTTCTGCTTAAGCCTGGAAAGAATTGTGAGGGATATTTCTCTAATTAAGAAGTACTGCAACAGGCTACTTGAGCTAAGGACATCCTGTCTCAAAAGTACCTGAATGAAAAACATGTCTTTGTCTTTGACAATGCTCATACACATGCTAAGCATGCCAAGGATGCTCTCTCTGTTCTCCATATGCCTTGTAACCCCAAGCATTGGGGCATGACTGTCCCCACACATGATCCAAATGGAAAAACCATTTATGTCCTGAATGGAAAGCCACACACTGAGGTCAAATGCATGGCCAACACAGCTTTCAATGGCCAACAACAGACTCTTTACTTCCCAGATGATCACCTGGTACACCCAGGCAAATTCAAGGGAATGGCACAGATTTTGAATGAGCATGGACATCAAAAAATTAATTCACTTCACACTCAGTGTCCAAACTTCAGCTGCCAGTCTATTTCCAACAACTGCTGTTGTTGGAACATTCTTTTTTATTCAGCCAACTTCATCAATGTTCCATGCCTGCTAATGGTGCATTGCAAAGCCAGAGGCTTTGATGTGCTATTCTTACCAAAGTTTCATTGTGAATTGAACTTCATTGAGCAGGTGTGGGGCTTTGCCAAGGAGGAATATTGAGAAGCACCACCATCTTCCAAGATAGAGGATGTTGAAAGGAACTCAAAGGCTGCACTCAATAGAGTCTCCATACTTTCAATATGGTGGTAGGTGACTGAGGCTCTTAATCCCCAGTCATAACTTCATCTGATTCATGTCCTTAGGTTTTCAAACCAGTCTCTGCACTACATGGATGGCTGAGAGGCTGCATGGGCCATGAGAAAATATCATGGGCACCATCAGATGCCTGTGGATGCAACATGAGGGATGATACAGGAATGGATGGCCTCAAAATCAGTCCAGTAATTCCAGTACATATAGTTAAAAAACCATAAAGGGTATTTCTAACCAACCCCATTACAGTTACCTTGTCCAGACTCAATCTAAGAATCTGTGTTGATGATTTTTGCACTGCACAGCCACATTGGCATTAGCCAGCATAGTGATGACTTTTGTATGTCATCTACCTTAGTAGATGAAGGGATTGGTAAGAGGAATTATTAAGGAGGGTGGAGGTGTATAGGTGGTACAATATGCAGTATGATACATGGTATGATATGTGGTGCAATGAGGAGGGGTCACATGATGAGGTTATGTAAGAGGTTATGAGTATGACTTGTGACACTGTAGTCAAATGAGATTTGGGAGTTTCCCCAAAACTGGCTTGTGAGTGATTTGAAAATGGATTTGGAGCTACCTGAGCTCCAAATCACTTCTCAAAAGTGTCCAAATCTTCACATTTCCTTTCAAAAATGGATTTGGGAGTGATTTAAAAAGTGATTTGGGGCTCAGGTGGCCCCAAATCACTTTTCAAATCATGCTCAAATCAGTTTTTGTGAAACTCTTGAATATCATTTGGCTACACTATTTGGGAGCAATTTGGGGACAATTTGGGGTGCATGAAATCCCCTATTCAGTTGGGGATCAGTTGGGCTCAACTTGGCTTTTGTCAGGGCAACATTGCCATTGAAGCCACAAAGAGAAAGAGGAAAGAGATTAATTAACCACATGCTATCACAGTGGGAATCCTGAGTATACACCACACAACAAGGGACACACAAGTCTTGCACCTATTGCAGTGGGAATCCTCAGAGGTCAAAACTGGTGATCCCCCAACTGTGAAGGGCTATAAGTACTACTTCCTGCACACAGCCACCACAGCCACCACAGCCCATCAAGATGACACATCTCCATCACAGACACAGCCCATCAGTCAGCCTCCACAGCTGCCATCACTAAGCCTCACTAAGCTGATGCAGCCATGTTATGAATCCTGTGCACACCTCCACATGGCTATGCCCTAACTTCCATATGCATCCCCCTTAGTGTATATACTTCCAAGGCAGTGTATGACTAGGTACTCCAAAGGAGTCAAAGGAGTTGAAAGACTGTAGTGATGCTGAGGGAGTAGGGATTGGGACAGGTGGTGTGGATTCAGGGACTGGGGGCAGAGTAGGAGGAGGAGGAGGAGGAGGAGTATGGATTAGCAACTGCATGGACTCATGCAGGGAGTGAGGGAATGAGGGGTGCTGACAAGGGTGCCAATGCTGCCACTGGTTGACTACCCAGCCCATGGCCTGCTGGTTGAGGTCCAATAGTATGAGGGCAATAATAATAAGAGAAATGCCAATAATGGCAAGGATGACAATAACCCCCTTACTGAATGGGGGGAGAGAGGAGATGAGTGCATTTGAAGAAGTAGGCACCATATGATAGAGTCAACAAAGAATGATACTCTGATAGGTAAGTCCACAGGCAGAAGCAAATGTCAATTTGATCCTGACAGCTTTGAGGTAAGTTCTGGGCAACTTGACTCATGGCCTGAGCTGACTTTGAGCTGTGGTAAGCTACCATCAGCCACATCTCCCTCATTCACACTATGCCTAAGCCATACTCTAGTGATCTAAAGGCTTGACTCCCCTGCAGATTTGTGGCACTCTTGGAGTCAGGTGCACTCTTGTCTACACTACTCTCAATAATGATTCATGATTCTCACCATGGTCTTCTGTACAATCCATACCTTGAAGGAAAGGGTTGCAAACATGTTCTCAGTGGTGAGGATGTTGATTTCATTGAAAAATTTCTTGATCATGATCATACATTGTAATTGGATGAGATTCAGGACTGACTGAGAACCTCTCATGTGGTATTTGTGTCGAAAGCCACAATAAAGTGTGTGCCCAATGACTTGTGCATAACTCAGAAATAAGTGTCAATAGGGGGTTTCATGATACACAAATAACATTCCAAATAGCATTTGAATGAGTTCCAAATGAGTTTCCAAATGAAGTCCAAACATGATTTGGAAAGTGATTTGGGACACTTTTGGGATGTGTTTGGAGCTCAAGAGCTCCAAACTGCTTGTCCAAAAGCTTTCCAAAAGCCTTCCCTCCAAATCCAGTTACCTGTTACCTCCATCTTAGCCCCATCCCTAATCCTAAACTCCTTGTCTCTCCTTGCTGTTGTGATGCAATGCCAGCGCTATCACATTGTGAAAGTATTTACCACTGCATATTAACATATGCAGCACAGCTTAGACAACACTACTGGAATGAAGTGCTTGAACTTCTGTCAGGGATCCACTGGCATACTAAGACCATCCATCTTGAAGCCATCAAGACCAAGCAACACTGAAGATGAGCCTGACTTAGCCTGTGCCATTTGAAGTTGAAGCTGCATTAATAGGAGCTGCATCTGGAGCATGTACTTCTGGTGCTGATTCTGCATCTCATATTTACACATTGATTTATGCTCCACAGCTGCACATTCCTCCTGCTTTTCTTGAGCTTTCAATTCAAGCTCACAAAGATGAATCTAGGTGGAGGCATCCAGGCGAGCTTTCATCATGGCATCATCTTGGTGAGAAACTTCATCAAATGTCTCAATAATATTGCTTCCACATTTATGTTTTGAAGCTGTGAGAGTTGAGGGTTCAGGTGTTGGTCTGCTGATCAACTTCTGTTTTTTTCATCATTGGGGGTGCAGCATGTGTGATAGGTGGAGAGAGAGGCTGAGTGGGAGGACTGGGATGCAATGGAGGAGGTGTGTCTTCCTGTTCTATGATGTGATAGCTGCTCATTTTTAGTCAGTGGTGCTGATACATGTAAGAACATGTGTCAAATGACCTTTTCCTCAGGACCAGGGCTCATGTGTATGAAGTGATCAAAATTGTCATCAGCACCATTGGGATCAAGCTTAGTTTCCTTGCCTTTGATGTCTGGTGAGTCATCAAGGTGTTTGTTGTCACCTTCTTTGTTATTGTGAGATGCATACAGGTTTGCCAAATCCTCAGCCTGTTGAGAGCCACTTATGGTTGACATATTGGCAACACCAATGGGATTGTAGGATGGATTTTCCCTCCACATGCTATGGAGATCTTCATACCGGGGAAAGTCTTGCTGGAATTGTTCTCCAGGAGAAAATAACTCAGTGGCTAGGCATAATCATAATAATGGTAATTGTACTGATCATATTGGCACACTTTGAACCATTGGTAGCTTGGCTGATGGCCAAACCAGCACCTGTCCCACCAAGTTTCACCTGGAATGCCTTGTAAGAATCTTTCAAACTATCCATAGCAAGTAGTTAGAAAGTATGTGGGGTCCAGAAAGTTATACACATACCTGCTAAGATGGCCTTCAACTGCTCTCCCAAATCTCCCAGGATCTGCCATATACTCAGTTTCATAGTCCAGATGGTCCTTGAAGATCAGTGCAGCTAATTCTTCATGATGATCACTCTTACAGGTGCCACTAGTTTGAGCCCCAGGCTGATCATGCTTAGAAAAGCTAAAGAGTCCTTGGCAAGGCTTTGAATTATCAAGGAGAGCTGAAACAAGTATATCTGTCCACTCTGGGTGCTTAGACCATGGAATACTAGGTTTTTTAGCACATTTGACACTCAGCTTGGATGGTGGAGATACTTCCACAGACTCCTTTACTCTTGGGGTGGGTTTGCAGACTCACCTATTCTTAGTGAGATCAAGGGTGGGGGCAGCAGCAGCAGCAGCCTGTCCAGTGGCACACTTTGCCATGGGCATGAAGAAACAACATTGAAAAGGCAAACACTGAGGGAGGAGGTAGCAGAGCTAAGATGGAGGTTGTTAGTTCAGTTGTATCTGAACTAAGGTCATGATGACATGTGACTAGAGGAGGGGGCTCCAGACTAGGCTTATGACAGTGACCATTGTTCAACAGAGTAGGGATTGGACCAGAAGGAAGAGTGGGTCAGCTGAGGACAGTTGGACAGGGGTTACCTGATGAGGCAGGTGGACTTCCAGGTATGGTAGGACTGAAGATATTCATAGAGGAGGTCACACAGTATGTAGATTGCAGTGTATGGTTCAGTACACTGCAGTTAGCAGACTGAGTGAGTGGAGGAAAAAGATACATTTGGGACAACCCAGATTGGCTACTAGACTGCTACACTATTAAGTAAGCAGAAGTTAGCTAAACCTGGGGCAGCACCAAACTCCCTGTGGGAGAAGCTTTCCACTGGTTGTGGGGGAAGGAAGTAAGAAGCAAATAAAGGAGGGAAATGAGTATACAGTATACAACAAGTTTATGAGTCATCAGTGAAGCCATGTGCCCACTGGGCTTACACACCACTAACAGAGGTTATGGGTAGTTGGATTTGGAGGGAAGTGATTTGGAAGACTTTTGGACAAGCAGTTTGGAGCTCAAGAGCTCCAAACAGGTCTCCAAAAGTGTCCCAAATCACTTTCCAAATCATGTTTGGACTTCATTTGGAAACTCATTTGGAACTCATTTGGATGCTATTTGGAATGTTATTTGTGTATTGTGAAACCCCCTAATCAAGGAAAAAGAATGGAACAAAGTTCTCCATGCTGCATTCATCAATGAGATGGCAGAGGTCATTACTCATCCAGAAATGCTTGTCTGTACAGATGAGAGCTCAAAGGACAAGAAGAACATATCCAGGAGATGGGGCTACTCTTGCCTTGGGGTGTGCTGTTATTCCCAGGAACCATTTATCCATGGCAAGTGGTATTTGATCCTTCCACTTCTTGGTATTGATGGATATCTTGCATATGAGGTATTTGAGGGTGCTGTTACAGGTGAGATGTTTGAAAAATTTCTGTGGGAACATGTGGTAAGTGCATTGAATGTGACAAGTTCCCTGATCTGATTTGCTTTATGGGTTGCTTGCTAGGCTCCCATAATGCACCCTTACCCCAGCCTGCACAGTGTCCTCCTCTTGGACAACTGTCCACTCCATTATGGACCAGTTGTTCAAGATATTATTGGGGGAGAAGTTGGTATGTCATGCCTTTTGGGCCAATTTTTCCATACTTACTTTTCATTAGGTGGAAAACTGATGTATTTGCCACAATATTTACCTGACTACAACCCCATAGAGCAGTCATTCTTGTCCATAAAAGCATGGCTTCAATGGAACTATAATGAGGATATCCATCATATAACAGATGCACCCAAGTTGGGGGCATGAGAGCCAAGAGTTGAGAGTTGAGGGTTGAGGGTTGATGGTAACAAGGTGAAACCTATGGGGGAAATAGTGAAAGCAGCATGATTGGCACTGGCCTCTTGTTCTGTTCTCATATTCCATGTTGGGCACTTGCCTTCCCATGTTTTAGAGATGGACAGGGAGTGGGAATAGGAAAGGGAAGGTAGCGATGTTTTAAAGGTTAATAAACACAATGAGTTGCACTTCTGGCAGGCATATAGACACTACAGCACACACCTGTACTTATGGTCATCAGAGGTATGGCCTATGAGTTGTAGAGTCTAGAGTAAGCAGAGAGGAGTGCAGGAATGTGGCTGGGTTGTATCATTTGTACAAATGGCTACAAGAGATGAAGTGTGACCTTAGCAACAGCAGTTAGAGTGTAGGAAAAAAAGATGTATTTCATTTGGAAAATGCTGCAGCCTCATGAATGTGAGAACTAATTACATAAGCTGTGAATGTATATTCACTAAGTACTATAGACAAATGTATTCTTGTTACACATAAGGATGTGCCCATTCCATTCCTCTATCAAGCATGTGGGTCAGTCATGGCAGACAAAGCCTATGGTTGGTTCAAGTGCAGGATATATCTATATTGAACATAAATGTATTCCAGCCCATTTCTGAAGTACAAGAACATTGAGTTTATAATCACCAGCTTGCCAATTCCTCTTATTCTGCCTCAAGGTGAACAAAGTTTGATTTATTGGACTAGTTACTGATAGTTGTACTTGTAACCTGGTGTGGGATCCTCTTGGGCTGGGTTATCCATGTAATGCCACTCTGAACCTTCAATTGGGAGTTCCTGGTGATAACCCATTGGGTTGGCAGCATATGCAGCCTCCTCATCAGTGGGCCATGGAGCTTCAGGACTTGCCTGAGTGTAAGGCATGGAAAAGTAATTATCATCTGGAAGCCCCTTCTTGACCATTTGGCTGGCCCTTGCTGACAAGAGTCTCAGTTGGAGGTTCAGGAATAGTACCATATGTATTCTTCTGGGTATGGATGTTGCAATTAGCAAAGATGTTCTGTCCCTTGATGGGGGCAATGGCATAGCCACTGGAAGGAATGGTGGCAAAGTCATACATAGGTGAATATTGATACCCTGAGCCCAAGCCATAGTTGATTGCATTTATGACAAGATGCTGACTCTGCAACATATTGGCAACCAAGGCACCCATGTATTCCTGGGACTGAGATGATGGTGGGTTATGATAGTGAATGGGATTAATGACTTTAGTATGAGTAGCATCAGGAAAACTAAGAATGGGTTCAGAGACTTGTGAAGGCCTTGAAGCCTGAGAACCAAAATAAGCATGGTCCTTATTCTGAGCCTTTGAAGCATAAGCTTCATGTCTTCTGAAGCCTTCTGGAGCTTTCTGAAGTGTCTTTGCATCACAGAAGCCAAGCTCTATAAGCTCTGAGGCTTCAATCAAACAGAGATAAAACTAGCTATATTTAGAGTCTATCAGGTGAAAAGTTGACAGAAAAAAGACTATGTGTAAGGCCATCCCATTCTCATAAAACTGTTGTTGCAAAACAATCTCCAGCATAAAAGACAAAACTGTGTATGGGAAGCATGGATTTCAGTGTCTAGTGTTTAAATATTTGAACATGGATGAGACTTACCAGAGTAGACACCCAATACACACCTAAAATGCAGCAAGTCAGTTCAGCACCAAGGACAGATACAAAATATACATACATATCCAGTACATGTTATTCTGCACACAAGCAACTGGTCAGAAAATCTGTTAAGAGATAGACATGTGCCATACATACTGTGGCATCCATCCATCATCCCCCCAATCACCAGGATTTAACATGTGCCAGTCCTATATGTGGAACCAAGACTGAGAACAAGGAAGAGAATGGGATGGAGGCACAGTGATGAGGAGGTAAAGGAGGAGGAACAAGGATGAAGGAAGTTGGATGAAGAGAGCAGAGTTTGAAAACATCACAGTACATAAACAACATTTGCTTCCACTTCACCCCCAGATGGCTTCTGCTGGCTCAAATTGACTTGTGGCAATACTGCTTCCAGATGATTATCTTTTTAAGCTGTTTTTTCCCCACCCTGGCCTCAGGATTCCTCAGATATGATTCCATTGCTATGATATTCCAGGTAAGATATCTGTCCTAGTCAATGCACATGCAATCCTAGACTACACACTGCCACAGTACTTGTAGAATGTTTGGCTATAGGATAATATTTGAGGGGGAAGAGCATGGGGAGCATTGTCAAGGCTCATGAGTTGGACCCTCAGACTTATGAGTTGGGCCATCAGACTCATGAATTGGACCCTCAGACTCATGAGTTGGGCCATCAGACTCATGAATTGGGCCATCAGACTCATGAATTGGGCCCTCAGACTCATGAATTGGGCCCTCAGACTCATGAATTGGGCCCTCAGACTCATGAGTCAGGCCATCAGGCTCATGAGTTGGACCCCCAGACTCATGAGTTGGATGAACAACCCTCAACATTGCTACTATATTGGGAATACACCATATATGGTAAGATTACATAATATTATTACATAAATGATTATGTAATATTTCCATATATGGTGATATTATTCACTGGGATATTGCCATATATGGAAATCTTATGTAATCAATCATGTAATTGTATTACATAATGCTTATGTAATATTTTTATATATAGTAATAGTCTAGTGCTAAGGGTGGTGTGATTATCCTTTCTCCTTCTCCTATTCCCCCCCATCCTGCTCCTAACCTGCCAACTCCACTTGGTCCAAGTATGACAACAACCTGAATCTGGGAGGCACTTTGTTACACTTTGATCCTACTACACTTTGGCTAGGGCCTTAAGATTAGGACCTTAGAGTGTGGTATTTGTAACACAGTTTCACCTTTTACATGCTTGGGCTACTACTGCTTACAGTGGATTTCCTTCTATCCAAAAGACCTCCATTCATATGGACCTGAACAATTGAATTGATCTTGCAGCCCCCACTCTTTGTTCTCAATTCCATATTGTGTGTAGCAAGATTCCCCCTTTTTCTCTTGCTTACAACACAGAGTAAGGATGATAGACATCTAAGGCTGCAGAAAATATCTTATTAGACATGCTTAAACTAGACCTGTAACACTCTCCAACTGGTGAACAAACCCTCCTGGGTGGTAGCTGTGGGGGACTATTTTGGACATGTCTATATCATGAACTTAGAAAAAAATCCCCTGAAAATACTACTCAGGTGTGTTTTAGACCTGCCTATACTGAGAACACCTCTTAGGTGGGTTGTGGATTCAGACTCAAACCACCTGTTTTGAGGGTGCACTAGGTGGTCATTTCAAACTTTTTTATTGACATAAGGTATTATTCTAGGGAATTTGAAGGTCCCAAAATGACAACACCCCAATGGACACCCACAATCTGTCCAAACAACCTGCCCAATGGTGAACCACCAAGGCACACCCCCCAAAACAGTGGCTGGTGAGCTGGCTGAACCCCTGTCCAAGCCCCCAAGGCAGCAATGCCTGGTACCACACCTGCTGAGGGGGGTGTGGTACAAAAGGTGAGTCTGTTTTTTGTTTGAGGTTAGCAAGTGGTGCAGAAAGAGCAGCATGAGCTGCTCTTTCTGCATCAAGCTAAGCTATTTTTTTTTTAAATTCTAGGTTATCATACAATAGATACTGCCTGTGATATCCCCCCCCCCTTTGAAAACTGGCCAAACCCCCAATGAAGCAAGGGAAGGCACCACACACTGCCCTATCAGGTGTGTGGTGCTACTAGATAGTGTTTTGTTTGTAATTTCTATGGACAGGACCACACACCCACCCAAGCAGGTGTGAGGTGCTACTATATATATATTTAAATCTGTATGGATGACCACACCCACCCAAGCAGGTGTGGTGCTACTAGATAGTCTCTTTTTTGATTTTTTTTTTTTTTGATTTCTATGGACAGTAGCACACACCTGCTAGAACAGGTGTGTGGTGCTACTAAGTAGTTTTTTTTTTTTTTGATTTCTATGCCTGGTCCCACACACCACTGTATGGCATGTTTTTTGTCAATTTTTAAATAAATAAATAAACAAGTAATGAAACACAGGACCACTGAACAAAACCCATTGACCTGGGGGCCTATAAATAATTATAAATGGATCACATTATCCCTGATAAGCCCATATGGCCCACTGCAAGTCTGAGATTCTCTAAGTCCCAGTTTCAGCCCATTTCAGGAAATTTTGGGCCAGGAGGTGAAAACCATGAAAGACTGAATTTGGCCAGAATAATGATGGGACCTACTTAGGCATTATCTGCCCTGGAGGTGATACCTAATTGGGTAGGCTTAGGTGACTGACCAAGGTGGGGCATCATGCCATTTCTTTCCACCTTTAGGCCAGAATAAGTTACTGAGGAAACATCTCAAGCTCTTTAATGTCATCTTACCAGGCTGCTTCAGAACATTGTGGTGCATGAAGAACATAGTATTGACAATGGGTTTAATGCCCCATTTGGAGAGGGATCAGGCAGTGATTCAGGCATACTGCATCAATGATCACAGGTGAGCATCTCAGAAGGGCAAGTACTTCAGACAGGGCCCTAACTTCCTTGGGGCCATCAGCCTTCCAACTGTCATTTTCAGAGTGGTTCTGGTGATGGCAGGTGAATGGCCCCATAAATTGGAAGAAAGGAACATACAAATCATCCTGATGAACAAGAGGACCATAGCAACATGCTCTAACTCAGTGGTCAGCAAGACCCAGAAAACCAGGTCAAGGATCCTTGGTCCTATGATTATATTAAAGGCAAGATTGTTGTAAGGTAGCTGTCATTCATAAGTGATCACTATGGTGGCACATTCTGGTCAAATTTTCAATGTCCTTAAGCTCTGCACTGCAAGACTTGAGACCTTATCAGAGCAGACAGAAGGCTGGAAATGGTCCTACTTTGGACTTGTGGATATGGAAATGCTGCTCCAGTGACCAATGATGAGAGCAGATGAATCCTTATAGGGGAGCCTAAATGCTCAACCAGAGTGAGGGTGGGTGAAAGAGAAATCTTCTTGATATTCATATTATGGTTGCCAAAGTCAGGTTCAGGTCAGGTTTTTCCCCATTTGGGCAAAACCTGAACTTAACCAAAACCTGAACCTCCTCAATTGGCAAAACCTGAACCTGACCTGAAGAAACCTATGTTAGGTTAGGTTCAGGTTAGGTTCAGGTTTAACCCAGGTTCAAACCTAAAATCATGAGCCCCTTCAGACATGAGAAATATCTGAGCTGAACACTGATTTTAACCATAATCCAGAATGAGTCATCAATTCTGGCAGGTTCCTTAGTGGAGAAATATGTTACTTTGAAGTATGGTTGCCATGGTCAGGTTTTGGTCAGGTTTTGCCCAATTTGGGAAAAACCTAAACCTGACCAGGTTCCAAAATCACCCCTGAGGGAAAAACCTGAACCTGACCTGAGGTTTGGTTCCATTCAGGTCAGGTTCAGGTTTAAACCCAGTTTAAACCTGAAACCTGAGGTATGGGAGAAGCCATCATTTTCAGAGGGTACTACAGAATATCTACACCCTCTCCTCAAGTCTCTGCCTCTGCCACTCCCTTTACATCCTGCTTTAGATCCACATCTCCTTCCTAGCCCCCTTTCACTTCAATTTACTGCTCACACATCTTCTGGAAATGGTATTTAGTCACTAGATTCTGTCATGTGACTGCTGACTCCAGAACTATAGTCACATCTGTAAATTGCCAGATTTGGTGCCAAAATAATGGTCAATGTACATGGAATGGAACCTACACCCTACCTTTCAGGTTCAGGTTTAAACCTGTTTGAGACTGGTTTTTGGATTCAGGGCAAGGGCAAAACCTGAACCTGACCTGGGTCAGGTCCAGGTTTAAACTCAGGTTTCACAGGTTTAAACCTGAACTGCAGCATCCATACTTCAAAGTGAAGTTAAACATAAAACCTCATGCAAAGTTTATATTGACTATACATAGACTATATAGTCAATATAAACTTCACATGAGGTTTTATGTTTAACTTCACTTCAAAGTAACATATTTCTCCACCAAGGAACCTGCTTACATAACTCTGGAACTTGGCATAATTGATGACTCATTCTGGATTATGGTTAAAATTAGTGTTCATCTCAGATATTTCTCATGTCTGAAGGGGCTCATGATTTCAGGTTTGAACCTGGGTTAAACCTGAACCTAACCTGAAAACCTGGAGGCCCAAAACCTGAACTTAACCTGAACCTGACCTGTGGTCAGGTTCAGGTTCAAACTCAGGTTTCCAGGGTTTGTAACCTAACTTCAGCAACCATAATTTATATGACCAGCCAATTTATGGCCTACAAAATAGGAGAGAATTACATGTGGTACAAAAGAGTAAGGAAACTTGAAGAAAAAAGAAAGAAGGGAAATAAGGTGACACCCAAGGAGGCAAGCACAGGAAGCCCATTGTGGTCTCAGGAGACACTGACAGGTCCCTTCCAAATACTGTAGGTGTGCTTGATTCAGTCTGTGTTACTAAATGGGGGTCATCCATCCATAACCATTAACTCTGCCCATCAGATCCAGATTCCAACATGAACTTGATCTGCTCCAATTTTGAATAAATTTCCCAGTTGTGGAGCTTTGTAATTCAAAAGTGTGATGAGGTAAAACACTTCTTTTCTCATTCTGAGTAATAAAAAAATATAAGTCTCAATGTTGGCCACCTCAGAATAGTGTTGCCACAACTTGGGACTCAAGTTGACTCAAGTTGCAAGTCAAGTCGCAGACATCAGTTTAGGTCAACTCAAGTTGCACACAGATAGCATAATATGGACAGTAGTATACAGTATATACTATCCAATGCAGATCCCCTGTTAATTAATATAAGGGCCCCTTCGGCTGCACGAGAAATGTTTCTGAAGACTGTTTCTGCAGGGTGTTTCTGAAAGTGTTTCTGCAATTTAGAAATACCTATTTACTTCCGACAGTTGGTCTATTACCCGGGCTAACTAGAATTCACGTGCTGGCCCATTTTGGGAACATCCGGAAGCAAGACCAGAAATTCGGTGCTGCAACTCAACGCTGGCCCAGGTGAGGGGGTGTATAAGCCTGTTTAGGCCCATACAATGCACAGAAGTAGACTCTTAGTTATATTTTAAGCTTACTCAAGAAGTCCCAGGTGATTTTGAACAAGATAATTGAAAATTCCCTTTTTGGGAATTTTCGATTATCTTCTTCAAAATCACCTGGGACTTCTTGAGTAAGCTTAAAATATAACTAAGAGTCTACTTCTGTGCATTGTATGGGCCTAAACAGGCTTATGCACCCCCTCACCTGGGCCAGCGTTGAGTTGCGGCACCGAATTTCTGGTCTTGCTTCCGGATGTTCCCAAAATGGGCCAGCATGTGAATTCTGGTTAGCCCGGGTATTAGACCAACTGTCAGAAGTAAATAGGTATTTCTAAATTGCAGAAACACTTTCAGAAACACCTTGCAGAAACAGTCTTCAGAAACGTTTCTCGTGCAGCCGAAGGGGCCCTAAAGCTACTAAAGCTGCAGTGGTGGTTTACTTATTCAATTAATGGTTTACTGGTTGGGGGTCACCAAAATACTGATGGAAAAAAATCAATTTTCACCATTTCTCTTCCCCAACCTACCTATATGCTCAAAAAGTGAGCTCATGATGGAGCAAGCACTCCTGAGAAGCATGCTAAGTTTGTTGCTATCAACCCTAGTCTATTGACAACATCCCCAGGTTCATCCAATCTGCAACCTCAAGATATTATCCCAGTGACCCCAGCCCACCCCTTGAGTGCATCCATGCCTCAGGGCACACCTATTGTCTACAAAAAAGAGAAGAAATTCTGCTCTGCACATGATGTATAATATTTCTTTCAAGAGTTCCATCACAAGAAAGGTGGAATAGGCTCTGAGTGCCAATTGTGCAGGTATGATGAGGCATCCCTACAAGGCCACCTCTAAGCACTGAAGTAATACAACCCAGGCAACTCTATGATGAAAATTCCTCCCATCCAAGTCTCAAGGGCCACACCTGGAGGTACTGTCAGTCTAGCAATACTACTCTCCATTTGCACATGGAGTGGTATCATTCAGAGGCATATGTTGATAAATGCAAGATGATGAAGTGGCCAATTGTGATTGCATCTCTCTGTGAGAACATGCCTACTCAGACAAAGAAAAAGGATCTGCCATGACTCAAAATGTTGAGTTCAGTGTTAGTGGCCTTACTCACCACATTACTCAGTGGATTGTGGCCAATGACCAGGTGCATGGTTTTATGGCATGCCTCACCCATGGCAGCATCTGATCTATGTTAAATTCCTAGGCCATGAATGCCATCAAGTGTCCAGAATTTTGAAACCTACTTCTCTACTTACAAGAATACCTTACCAATGATGATATCCCAGGCTGTACCAAAATTAGAATGTCCATCCTTACAATGTGACATGAGGAATTCCTTAAGCTTACAAGGGAATTAGAAGTAAGACCCACATAGAACTGATGCAACAAAACACAATCTGAATTTGCTGATGGTACACAAAGGATTCACTGGGGAAGGTTTCCTTCACAGCTATGGTTGCTGAAGTCAGGTTACAAACCCTGGAAACCTGAGTTTGAACCTGAACCTGACCTGTGGTCAGGTTCAGGTTTTTGCCCTCATGGGTGATTTCAGGTTTTTCCCCCATGTTTTCAGGTTCAGGTCAGGTTCAGGTTTAACCCAGGTTCAAACCTGAAATCATGAGCCCCTTCAGACATGAGAAATATCTGAGCTGAACACTGATTTTAACCAGAATGAGTCATCAATTCTAGCAAGTTCCAGAGTTATGTAAGCAGGTTCCTTGGTGGAGAAATAGGTTACTTTGAACTGAAGTTAACCTCATGGAAAGTTTATATTGACTATACATAGACTATGTATAGTCAATATAAACTTTGCATGAGGTTAACTTCAGTTCAAAGTAACCTATTTCTCCACCAAGGAACCTGCTTACATAACTCTGGAACTTGCCAAAATTTTATGGATGCTGCAGTTCAGGTTTAAACCTGTGAAACCTGAGTTTAAACCTGAACCTGACCCAGGTCTGGTTCCATTGGGGTCAGGTTTCATTTAGTTTTCTTCAGGTCAGGTTCAGGTTTTGCCCTTGCCCTGAATCCAAAAACTGGTCTGAAACCAGGTTTAAACCTGAACCTGAAAGGTAGGGTGTAGGTTCCACTCCATGTAAATTGACCACTATTCTGGCACCAAATCTGGCAATTTACAGATGTGACTATAGTTCTGGAGTCAGAAGTCCCATGACTTGGCCATCAAATGAGGTAATTGGTGCAGGTCATAAGTCACATGACAGAATGTAGTGACTAAATACCATCTCCAGAAGATGTGTGAGCAGTAAATTGAAGTGAAAGGGGGCTAGGAAGGAGGTGTGGATCTAAAGCAGGATGTAAAGGGAGTAGCAGAGGCAGAGATGTGAGCAGGGGGTCTAGATATTCTGTAGTACCCCCTGAAAATGCTGGCTTCCCTCATACCTCAGGTTTCAGGTTTAAACCAGGTTTAAACCTGAACCTGACCTGAATGAGACTGAGCCTCAGGTCAGATTCAGGTTTTGCCCTCATGGGTGATTTTGGAACCTGGTCAGGTTTAGGTTTTGCCCAATTGGGCAAAACCTGACCAAAACCTGACCATGGCAACCATAGCCAGAATTGATGACTCATTCTGGATTATGGTTAAAATCAGTGTTCAGCTCAGATATTTCTCATGTCTGAAGGGGCTCATGATTTCAGGTTTGAACCTGGGTTAAACCTGAACCTGATCTGAACCTAACCTAAGATAGGTTTTCTTCAGGTTAGGTTCAGGTTTTGCCAATTGAGGAGATTCAGGTTTTGGTTAAGTTCAGGTTTTGCCCAAATGGGGCAAAACCTGACCTGAACCTGACTTTGGCAACCATATTCACAGCCAATATATGGTCTGATTGCCAACTGTGACCATTTCTTGCTGTAATTGCTCACTGGATACAAAGACTGGAAGATGGGTCACTACATCTCTGTGCTGATCTTATTGCTTTCTGTTGTCTGCCTGGGAGTCATACTGGAAAAGCCATATGTCAAGCTGCTAAGGAATTCCTTGAGTGTGCCAATGCCATGAACAAGGTATGGGAGGCCACTCATCTCAAAACTCTGTTTTGGATGCACCAGCCACTGAACTCAAGGATCATAGATTGGATGGTGGACACTAGATAACTCTACTAATAATGACACATTTATGGCTGAGCTTGAAGAGGTCTTGAATGCCCAGGGTATCCCATTCTCATGTGGTGAGAATTGTGTACAGTATGGATTTATGACTGTAATATTAGAAAGAGTAATTGTAATATAGAGCCATATTTCTTAAGGTATATACTTGTAACATCCCATTTGTACCTTATGTAATAGCATGGCCATGAGGATTCTAAGTCCCAGTGGTGCCAGAATCAAACTATTCTTTTTCCCAGACTTTGTAGCTCACACACAAACTGTGAAACCAACACAGCTATGCCATAGCCACATCAATAGGACCATGCCATGACCTCAACACCTCAAGACATGTGAACTGTCACCATAGAGCATGGGGCAGAGATGGACATGGAGAGTCATGTACAAGCATGACTCTACTAAGTAAGTACACTTCTTTAGTGTACTATCTAACTATCCCTTTGCCCCCCTAGATAGTAGCTGAGCCCTTTGGCCAGCTACTACTATTCTCCCTTGCCCATTCCTCCCTCCCCTCTTGCTTCTCCCCTGTCTGAAGTGAAGCCAGTGCTTAGAGCAGTTGGATTACTTTCCCACTTCTGTTCACAGGTCTCTTGAATCCACCTCATCTAATGACAACAAATACAGCAGCCCCTTGAAGTTGAGGACCATGTTATTACATTGGTTCCCTCTAGCTGATGAGGTGGTTGAACCAACCAACCCTTTGCCATCACCAGATTCCCTGTCCTGCTCACTCTAATCCACCCCATGAGATATGAGTAAATGGGGTTGACCTTTGAAACCCAATGCTAATGATGCAGTCCTGCATCATGTCCCTTCATCTCAGCATTATGACATTCTGTATCACCCCACCACACATGAATGCATCACCATTCCCCCTTGTCTCTGTTCTCTAGAATGTTACCTTGAAATCATGCATAGATTAGACAAGCTGGTAGGCAACTATATGGACCCTTTCTCTGTGGCCCCTGTCACCATGTACCAATTCTTGATGGTATGGATGAAATTCACTCCAGTGCAGTACTACACTGCCTACTTCCTGTTTGATGAAGAGCAGCAGAGATGGTTCGTGGACAGGGAACTCATTATCACAATCCAGACAGCCCTGGAGAGGCTGCAGCACATCATTATGGATGTCATAGGGATAGTGGGGGAGGAGCCACATCATTTTGTAATAGATCATGACTCCAAATTAACAGAGCAATTGTGGATGTCCAATCAACTCAAGGAGCTCATGATGGCTGATAGGCTGTTAAAATTGCAAGTCAACTTAACATTTGAGAGACTCACCAAGCTCAGAAAGCTGCATCAGGGGGAAACCTTATCAACTCCTATGGCTATGGAGGACTCCCTTCCCCCTACACCTGAATTGAAGGACTGTCTGCATAAAGTGTGGCTTGATCATGTCTCCCTACCAAGAATGTGGCTTGTCAGGCCCTCACTGTGGGATGGGAAGCAATTGAAGCTGATCTAAATGGCACTCACCCTATCAGCCAGGCCACAAGGTACCCCTTCTCAGGCAGCCAAGCCCTGAAGTACACATACTACAATGCTAAGCTGGAAGATGCCCTCAGAGTTCAGCCCCTCCCCTGTGTAAACACAGATCCCCATGGCTTGGGGCTATTCCTCCCCCCAGATGAACTCCAGGAGCCCAGCAGAAACATGAATCATGACTTCTCATGAAGTCCAAGAGCAGGCACTGGCTCAATAGTAGATTTGCCTGCCTGGCCTGCCCAGTCATCCAGGCAGGGCTTACAAGGAAGTTCCTCCATGCTCCAGGCTTCATCTATTGATTTGGAAGCATCACCAGCCATTTGGCAAGACATTCCCCTTGAGGATCAATGACCCCAAGAGAGCATCCCTGTCACCCCAAATCCCAAGAATTGCTTTGAGGTCCTGTCCCAGTGAATCTCCACTCTTGAGGAAGGGTTAAAGAATACCCTCTGGACCCCATCAAAGCCATGACTGCTGGGATCAAGTAGGGAGCCTGCAGGAGCATGGGAAATGGGGGCTGTATTAGGCCAGACAATCCAAAAATAATCAAACAGGATTGCCCCAGCCTTAGGACCAACCCAACAAGTGCAGGGTCATTTGCCACATGCCAGCTATCTCATAGTGCAATTGAATGTAGCAGAAAACATGAGGTTACCTCCAGGCCAGGCATGGAACCTCATCACTGACATGCCTGCCCTACCTGCCCTGGGAGCCACCAGAGCCCATGACTATTATTCAGGCCTAATCAAAGTGGCCCTGATGCCCCCACTCAGCTTGCTCTTCATGAGTAACCCAATACAAGCCCATTATCCAAATTAGGGCAAGCCCCATCATTTCCCAAGTGTCAAATGGAACACACCTCCCCCAGGTCCTTCAAGGGGTGTGAGCCCCAAATATTTCATGGGAGACCTATGAATCAAGGATCCACTTCCCTCTCAACCCCACAGCTTGAAGGGTAGTGGGGGTGGCCAGCTGGAAGGGGGCAACAGTGAAGGCCCTAGTGGAGGTGGAGGTCCAGGCAGTGGAAGTGGAGGCCCAGGTAGCAGAGGAGGTCCAGGACAAGGAAGCCAAGGGCCAGGAACCCCTCCTAGTGGAGGTCCCTCAGGCCCCCCCATTCCCACTGGCCCTCCTGGCCCTCCAGGCCCTCCTGGCCCTCCAGGCCCACCAGTTCCCCCTGGACCTGAAGGACTGCTCTCCAATGCCCCACCCTCTGGCATTGTGTGGGACAACAAGCTTAAATGGTCCACCATACCTGAATGGGACAGAGCTCATGAGACAGCAATCAACTGGCTGTATGAATGTAATGACCTTGTGAGTCTAGGCCCCATGTTGGAGGGCCAGTTGCCCATGATAGCAACATGCTGTTTTAAAGGAGCAGTAGCAACTGCTTGGTGGGCACACTCCTTGCCTGTCAAACTCAATTCTCCAGTCATGGGACAACCTGTGTGAGTGGGTCTTACATCACTATCTAGGAGAGGTCTGGTACATGGCACAGCACCTCAAATACAACAAAGAGGTCTTCCATAATGCCAAGTACCCCAATGAATCACCTGTGGAGTACATACAACACCTTAGGCAGCCCAATTTCCGTACCTAATTAGATAGTCTTTTTCTGGTAGAATATGGGGTCTAATAGACCTATAGGCCCATGGCCCCACATGTCTTAAGAATGTAACCATGGCCCCCTGGGGCCTCCTGAATATCAGGACCCATGGGCCCATGCCAGGGGATTTTTAGACACTGGCCCCATGAAAACCCCCTCAGCTCTTCACTCTCTGCAGACAACATTCATTCCAGCCTCTGCCTTCATTTTCGTCCAAGACAGCTAGTGGGCGCATCTGGTCATCACCTATTCAAATAAATAATTTACATCTGCTACATCCAAAAAACTCGCCGCCATCCATCGGTGCCCGCCCCTCTGGCAGCAGGGTCACTGTGCAGGGCAGCGGACAGCCCCAAATGATAGCCATACACTGGAAATCAGCCCACCACGGCTACCCATTCACTCTGCGCAGTCATTGCCCATTCAAAAGCAGCGGGGTTTCCTTATTTGGAAATCACATGTTCATTCGGACTTGCATATTCCAGCCTGCTACAAGGCCTTTTTTGGCTGCTAATTGGGCAGCACAGTACCCTGCATTTATCTCTATTTTACATTACAAAGAAGGGGCTACCAAAGAAAAAAATACAAAATTGAATTCACACAAAAAAAAACATGTGCGCCCGGTGCCTACAGGGACCGGGCACACGATCTGAAGGGGTAATATGTTGGAGGAAACCCAGGAGTCCATGCACACAAATTTTCGTGTGCATAGGTGCCCAGGTTCCTCCGTTATTCGCGATTTCGTACAGGTCTATCCTTTTGAACCAGCCACAGGCTTTGGCTGGTCAAAATTGCCGGAAACAAGGACGATCCCGTCATCGTGGGATCGCCCTTATCACCATTCAGGGTAGGCGGGAAAGATAATTAGTCCCTATAATGAAAATAACTCGGATTGTTAGTACGGACCGCGAACAAGGCAGCTTAAAGCAGCCCTGTCCGCGCTAAAGGAGAGGCGGGTTTGGGGGGACTTAGCTCATCACCACACCCCGGCCTTGCTGGGGTGTGGTGTCCCGCCTATTGTGTGTGTGGTTGGAGTCTTCGGGTTCTTCAGTCGCGCGGATCGTGTAGAATCATAAGATCCGCAGTCGTTCGCAATGACAACGCCGGGATTGCCGTCGTTATTGCTATCAGTCGAGGTAGGCGAGGGGGGTGCGGGCGAGCATGATGATCCCTAAAGTGAAAGTAATCGGATTGTTAGTACATAATTAAAGCAGCACAAAAAGGGCTGCCTAAGCTGCCCTTTTTGTACGATACGAGATGAAGGACAAATATACTTACCTGATTACCACACCCCAGCAAAGCTGGGGTGTGGTTTCCTGTCGCGGGTGCTTCATCGCTGGGTTCTGTGGTCGCGCGGGGCCATATGAGCCGTAATCGCCCGCGACGATTCCATAATTTGAAGGGAAGGAGGAGGGTGAGCAGCGGTGATACATCCTGTAACGAAAGGACTTTGAATCGTTAGTAAAGAATGAAACCTATGCAAAGAAGGCAGCTTAAGAGCCGCCCTCTTCGCGAAAGACGAGACATAAATACTGTACATACCTTATCACCACACCCCAGCCTTGCTGGGGTGTGGTGTCCTGTTCATGGTGGCTTGTTGTTGGCTTCTTCGGTCGCGCGGGGTCGAAAGCTCCGTAATCGTACATGGCGATTACCGGATCGTCATCGTCGTTCCAAGTGCAAGCGGCGGTTGGGGAGGTGTAATAGTACCTAGGATGAATACGGTTCAAAATGTTAGTAAAAAATTAAAAGCTGCACAAACGAGGCAGCTTAAAGCTGCCCCACCCGTGCAAAAAGTATCAATACACGTACCTGCTCACCACACCCCAGCAAGGCTGGGGTGTGATGACCTAGTTGGTTGGTCGCGCGGGGTCATATCCAGAATCGAGTGGACGATGACGATAGCATCGTCCTTGTCCTCGTCATCATCATCGTCCTCGTCCTCGTCATCATCTCATCATGTCATTGTCATCTGTCATTGTCATCTTCATCGTCCTCATCATCGATTTATGTCCGGGGGGTGGGCCTGAGCGATAGCCCTGATAATGAAATGAATTCGAGATGTTAGTAGATAATATAAGGAGTGCAAAAGGACCGGCTTGGACCGGTTCCTTTTGCACAAAAACGTAAATAAAAAACCATACCTTATTACCACACCCCAGCATCGTCGCTGGGGTGTGGTGCTCGCTTGCTCCATAATTGGGTGTCGGGTGAAGCCGCGACTCAACTCCGGCAAGTGCCAGGTTCAAAAAAGGCGCCCAACACCAGCAGAACAGACGCCACAAAACATTGTTGAAGTGTATATGCAGATGAAAACGCATGTTGGATATATGAATAATTATTTGGGTCATAGTATTAAAGAAAAGGCAAGAATGAGCAAGATCTGAATAAGGCAATGTATTATGACACTGAACAGGGGATTGGGCCGCCTGTATGGATCAGAGTGCCCCAAAAATTAAATATTGGGATTATATATATGTGTGCTACATGGTATATTCATAAAAATGGGTACCAGAGACGCCTAATAGTATAATTTCCTTATTTGGGCATGTGTATTTCCTCATTCTTTCAGTCACTTCACGGTATTAGAGCCTAGGAATTAGGGATTGGAAGTGTATCTATTATGCCCACAAAATGATATTTTTTCATAATTTTTAATGGAAATGCTATGTCACGAGTTCTGCACCATCAGAGTTGTTGGTTCTGACGGTGGCAGCTACCGTCAGAACCAACAACTCTGATGGTGCAGAACTCGTGACATAGCATTTCCATTAAAAATTATGAAAAAAATACCATTTTGTGGGCATAATAGATACACTTCCAATCCCTAATTCCTAGGCTCTAATACCGTGAAGTGACTGAAAGAATGAGGAAATACACATGCCCAAATAAGGAAATTATACTATTAGGCGTCTCTGGTACCCATTTTTATGAATATACCATGTAGCACACATATATATAATCCCAATATTTAATTTTTGGGGCACTCTGATCCATACAGGCGGCCCAATCCCCTGTTCAGTGTCATAATACATTGCCTTATTCAGATCTTGCTCATTCTTGCCTTTTCTTTAATACTATGACCCAAATAATTATTCATATATCCAACATGCGTTTTCATCTGCATATACACTTCAACAATGTTTTGTGGCGTCTGTTCTGCTGGTGTTGGGCGCCTTTTTTGAACCTGGCACTTGCCGGAGTTGAGTCGCGGCTTCACCCGACACCCAATTATGGAGCAAGCGAGCACCACACCCCAGCGACGATGCTGGGGTGTGGTAATAAGGTATGGTTTTTTATTTACGTTTTTGTGCAAAAGGAACCGGTCCAAGCCGGTCCTTTTGCACTCCTTATATTATCTACTAACATCTCGAATTCGTTTCATTATCAGGGCTATCGCTCAGGCCCACCCCCCGGACATAAATCGATGATGAGGACGATGAAGATGACAATGACAATGACATGACATGACATGATGAGGATGATGACGAGGACGAGGACGATGATGATGACGAGGACAAGGACGATGCTATCGTCATCGTCCACTCGATTCTGGATATGACCCCGCGCGACCAACCAACTAGGTCATCACACCCCAGCCTTGCTGGGGTGTGGTGAGCAGGTACGTGTATTGATACTTTTTGCACGGGTGGGGCAGCTTTAAGCTGCCTCGTTTGTGCAGCTTTTAATTTTTTACTAACATTTTGAACCGTATTCATCCTAGGTACTATTACACCTCCCCAACCGCCGCTTGCACTTGGAACGACGATGACGATCCGGTAATCGCCATGTACGATTACGGAGCTTTCGACCCCGCGCGACCGAAGAAGCCAACAACAAGCCACCATGAACAGGACACCACACCCCAGCAAGGCTGGGGTGTGGTGATAAGGTATGTACAGTATTTATGTCTCGTCTTTCGCGAAGAGGGCGGCTCTTAAGCTGCCTTCTTTGCATAGGTTTCATTCTTTACTAACGATTCAAAGTCCTTTCGTTACAGGATGTATCACCGCTGCTCACCCTCCTCCTTCCCTTCAAATTATGGAATCGTCGCGGGCGATTACGGCTCATATGGCCCCGCGCGACCACAGAACCCAGCGATGAAGCACCCGCGACAGGAAACCACACCCCAGCTTTGCTGGGGTGTGGTAATCAGGTAAGTATATTTGTCCTTCATCTCGTATCGTACAAAAAGGGCAGCTTAGGCAGCCCTTTTTGTGCTGCTTTAATTATGTACTAACAATCCGATTACTTTCACTTTAGGGATCATCATGCTCGCCCGCACCCCCCTCGCCTACCTCGACTGATAGCAATAACGACGGCAATCCCAGCGTTGTCATTGCGAACGACTGCGGATCTTATGATTCTACACGATCCGCGCGACTGAAGAACCCGAAGACTCCAACCACACACACAATAGGTCGGGACACCACACCCCAGCAAGGCCGGGGTGTGGTGATGAGCTAAGTCCCCCCAAACCCGCCTCTCCTTTAGTGCGGACAGGGCTGCTTTAAGCTGCCTTGTTTGCGGTCCGTACTAACAATCCGAGTTATTTTCATTATAGGGACTAATTATCTTTCCCACCTACCCTGAATGGTGATAAGGGCGATCCCACGATGACGGGATCGTCCTTGTTTCCGGCAATTTTGACCAGCCAAAGCCTGTGGCTGGTTCAAAAGGATAGACCTGTACGAAATCGCAAATAACGGAGGAACCTGGGCACCTATGCACACGAAAATTTGTGTGCATGGACTCCTGGGTTTCCTCCAACATATTACCCCTTCAGATCGTGTGCCCGGTCCCTGTAGGCACCGGGTGCACATGTTTTTTTTTGTGTGAATTCAATTTTGTATTTTTTTCTTTGGTAGCCCCTTCTTTGTAATGTAAAATAGAGATAAATGCAGGGTACTGTGCTGCCCAATTAGCAGCCAAAAAAGGCCTTGTAGCAGGCTGGAATATGCAAGTCCGAATGAACATGTGATTTCCAAATAAGGAAACCCCGCTGCTTTTGAATGGGCAATGACTGCGCAGAGTGAATGGGTAGCCGTGGTGGGCTGATTTCCGGTGTATGGCTATCATTTGGGGCTGTCTGCTGCCCTGCACAGTGACCCTGCTGCCAGAGGGGGTGGGCACCGATGGATGGCGGCGAGTTTTTTGGATGTAGCAGATGTAAATTATTTATTTGAATAGGTGATGACCAATGCGCCCACTAGCTGTCTTGGACGAAAATGAAGGCGGAGGCTGGAATGAATGTTGTCTGCAGAGAGTGAAGAGCTGAGGGGGGTTTTCATGGGGCCAGTGTCTAAAAATCCCCTGGCATGGGCCCATGGGTCCTGATATTCAGGAGGCCCCAGGGGGCCATGGTTACATTCTTAAGACATGTGGGGCCATGGGCCTATAGGTCTATTAGACCCCATATTCTACCAGAAAAAGACTATCTAATTAGGTACGGAAATTGGGCTGCCTAAGGTGCATACAACAGCAAATCCTCCTCTCACACATTTTCTTGCAATTCACTCCCAATAGTCCCAAGGAAATGGCTTCGGTCATGAACAATGCACCAACTGAGTGGGATGTCATCCTGTGCTGGAGTGACTGACCCCTGATAGAATCAGTCCTGATGTTGGCCAAGAAATTTGAAGCCATGTTGATCACTCAGTGGAGATCTTCACAGTACTACTGACATTGTTGAGGAGCAAGGAGCTCCAAGAGAGCCAATTTAGCTGTGCAAGGGAACAATGAAGAAAGGGATGAGGAGGATTCCCTGCACTCCCCCTTCAAGGATGATTCAGAGGGAGCCTTCTACTACTCCAGTGAGGAAGCAGAAGGAAATAGGGCCTCCTTGACAGTGTTTAACATGGGAAAGTGCCTGGCAGGCTGATCCCATCATCCTCAGTGTCACATACCTTCATCAAACAAGATGGCAGACAATGTTGAAAAGATGTACCTGTATCCTTGAGATGACTCTGTGGTCAGCCACAATAAGCCCAGCCAGAAGTGTTTTGCCTGTGGGAGTGAGAAGCATTGGGTCTGGGAATGTAAACACTATGGAGCATATTCCAACCATCTTGAGAGGAGGATGCTCAAAAAGGAACACCAGCATTATGAGATGCCTAATTATAAAGCAACATATTCAGCTGCCATAGATTCTGGCCAGGATTCTTAATTACAGGATGGACAAACCCAGATTTGCCATCTAGTTCCCCTGTAACTTATTGGAAGCCCATGTATATAGAGACTCAAGAACACTTATTGCATAATGTAAATGTAGCAATGAGTAATATACAGCTTCCCCCTCCCATGAAATCCTTCTTGGGTTTTCCAAGACAGGCCATGCTGTAGTATGGATATATCAAACACTGTTAGTGGTGTCATGAGTCCCTTAAGCCATGGGGAGACCTCATCTTTCTAAATTGGGTTTACTATAGCTTTCTTAAGTACAAACCGGTGGAAAGCTTCTCCTCACTGAGGAGTTTGGTGCTGCCCTGGGAGTTGCCCCTTTCTTACCTAGCATTCCTTAGTCACTCAACTGTATGGAAAGAGCCATGGCAAAGCCCAGGGAATGTATCTTTTCTGCCACTACCATCTGTCTGTCTCACAGAGTTGTGGACTTACAGATTATGCACTACACACTGTGCAACCCCAGTCCTAATGACTAAGTCCACCTACTTTGCCCTTGTGGGCATAAAAACTCTTTCCCTCCAAGAACTACTGCACCTAATGCACCCTCAAAATAGTACCTCTTAGGTAGTTTGAGTTTGCATCTGCAAACCACCTAAGAGGTGTTCTGAGTATAGGCATGTCTAAGACATGCCTGAGGGGTATTTTTGGGGAATTTTTTTTCTAAGTTCACTATATAGACATGTCTAAAATAGCCCGCTGCAGGCACTGCCCAGGAGGGTTTGTTCACTGGCTGGAGAGTGTTACAGGTCTAATTTAGGCATGTCTAATAAGATATTTTCTGGAGCCTTAGAGGTGTCTATCATCCTTACTGTGTGTCTACTGGTGTCTAAATCAACATTTTGAGCCCAAGACCTCTGGTGGCAGTACTAATAGGTGTCTAATGTTGTCTAGATCCAATAATAATCCAATAATAATGGTGCTATTGTGGATGCATGTCTACTAGTGTCTAAATTAGACCAAAGGCATCTGCTCAGGGGGAGATCATTAGACATGTCTAGAGATGTCTAGACACACCTAGACATCTCTAGACATCTCTAGACATGTCTAATGATCTCCCCCTGAGCAGATGCCTTTGGTCTAATTTAGACACTAGTAGACATGCATCCACAATAGCACCATTATTATTGGATTATTATTGGATCTAGACAACATTAGACACCTATTAGTACTGCCACCAGAGGTCTTGGGCTCAAAATGTTGATTTAGACACCAGTAGACACACAGTAAGGATGATAGACACCTCTAAGGCTCCAGAAAATCTCTTATTAGATGTGCCTAAATTAGACCTGCAACACTCTCCAGCCAGTGAACAAACCCTCCCGGGCGGTGCCTGTGGCAGGCTATTTTAGACATGTCTATATAGTGAACTTAGAAAAAAAATTCCCCAAAAATACCCCTCAGGCGTGTCTTAGACATGCCTATACTCAGAACACCTCTTAGGTGGTTTGCAGATGCAAACTCAAACCACCTAAGAGGTACTATTTTGAGGGTGCATTAGGTGAACTACTGACTTGTCAGGCCATACAAAATGGCCTCAGTCCTACAGACTGGACTAACCCATTAGAACTGGAACCTCCTCCACCTTCTGGTTCCTCCCCATTCCTTAATTCAGTATAGAAGAAGGGTTGGGAGCTCCAATGACTGTCAAATCAAAATCTGGTTCAGCCAGTGTGTAGATGGGAGACTGTATTTCTGTTGTTTTCATTGGGTTGGTTTGCTTCAATGGTTGATCACACTCTGCAAGATGTGTATGGTGTTCAGTGGAGAATGGGATGGGATATGGACTAGCTGTAGTCAATGATATATCATCTGGGATGCTTGTGGAAAGGCTTATACATTGTGTAGGATGCTTATGGAAAGGCTTATATGTCAGGGATGCTTATAGAAAGGCTTATACATCATGTAGGATGCTTGTGGAAAGGCTTATACATAGGGGATGCTTATAGAAAGGCTTATATGTTGTTTGTGTTGTGTTGGTCTGTTTACTGATATTTGTGTATTCTTGTTTACATTCTCCTGGTCAAAATGCGGATATCTGTGGGTTATAGACTGGTCAGTGCTTGGTTAGTCTTGTTAGTATGTTTCTTCCTTCTTTCTTCAAAACTTGATTCATATTTCGTTATGCTTACTTTTCCTTGGATGTCCAGCAACTCTAACCTTAGGTCCTGCAACTATCCTTGGCTTTAGTGATTCACATAGAGGGCTACCAGTGGCTTTGTCTCAACAACCTTGAAGATGACTTAGCTCCAGATGGCCTACAGACAAACTGTTCTTTAGAGGCAAGCAGAAAAGTTGACAGTGGTTGACAGTGATGATTTCCAGAGAGGAGATGATGGGGGGATACAGGAAATCTACCAGCTTTTATACCTTTCTGGAGGTGGCTGTGTGTGGAGCAAGAACAAAAGAGTAATAAAACTATGAGGTCATAGTGGAGTAGAACAAAAGAGTAATAAAACTATGATGTCATAATGTGGTCATAGCTGAGTAATCCATAAAGTGTGATGTCATAGTGATGTCATTCATAAAGAGAACAAAAGGAATCATGAGGGGGGTGATGTCACCAATTTGCTGAGCATGTGGAATGCTTGGAGCATGAGGTCACTGACCATGTGGAGCATTCTGGAGGCAAAATGAAAGGATATCTCTGGGTTTTGGAGATTAATTTGGGCATAGTCCAATGGTTAAGGTGTTTTGTTGCTGGTTGATAATGGGGACAAGTGCATAGGATGGGATTTGATGCAGGAACAGCAGTTTGCATCCGCAATAGATGTTCTTGGTATCATTAGATGCGGATTTTTAACAGCTTTCTGGGTGCAGTGGTTCCAAGCAGATCCAATGTGAACTGACAGATAAATTTGTTTTTTACTGATGGGTGTTGATTCTGATAGTAATATCATTCTGTAGAGTTCAGTTTTGATCTGTTCTTTGTGCGTTCAGTACCGTTGGATGCGTATTTTTTATATATTTCTGGGTGCGGTGGTTCCGAGAAGATCCGATGTGAACTGACAGAGAAATTCGTTTTTTACTGGAAATTCTGGATTTTGATAGTAAAATTGGTCTGGAGAGTGCAGTTTTGGTTCGTTCGACTTGTGTTTGGTACCGTTTGAAAGGTGTGAATTGTAGCTTTCTAAGTGTTGTATGGACGTACCTTTCTGATCAAAACTGGCAGAATTATAGAACAAATTTGATTTCCACACATAGCTGTAATTAATTTCATAATTGGTCATGTGATTGTCCAATGGCTGGAAGTGGTGTGATTTCGCATTTTCTGATACTGGATGTTTTTATCTTCCACATTGGATACTACTGAATTAACAAACACAGTATGGTACCATGTTTAATTTATATATCAAACCTGATAACTACCACCTGTGGTAACTTACCATCCCCAATATATCAGGATATATCAATACCACTGGTACCCCAAAATGGCTCAACAGCATCATTCCCTCCCTCATCACTGTCTATATAAATATTAATTTCCTTATTGGGAATCCCCATATAGAGAATTCCCATATCAGGATTCAATATAATAATGGACTCATATTTTTTTGGTGCACCCACAAATTAAGAGTAGCAAAACTAAGCCATGTAACAATAGATGAAAGGCAGAGAGATAGCTACTTCCTATGTGATGTCAGCATGTGGCCAAGTACCCATGAGACTCCTTTAATGGCTGCAGTCCACCATTTAGTCTCTTTCACATTATGTAGACTCACATTCCCCCACCATGCCAAAGCCATGACATGTAGGAGCAAACCATTATTACCTCCAATGCACAATATAGACAAATCTCCTTGACCATTTGAAGGGAGAAATTCATTGCTATTGGGCTTCTTAACCCTCCAAGTTGGCTGGCAGGCTGCCCACCATTCATGCCATTTATCACTGTATGCCTTCAATCCTTTGGCATCAGATAGATTGGGCATCCAAGTGAGGCTTCGAGCACACTGACCCCAATTGTGGATAGCAATTGGACAGTTTTTGGAAGTCAGCCTGGATGGCAACTGTTCAAGTATATAAGTCAAATCAGTATTAAATTGGTGATTATGGTGAATGTGCACATACATTCTCTTTGGAATTGGCAAGATCTTCCTCAAGTGAGGCTCAATTGGCAAGGAGGGTACCCCAGTCCTTTGAGGCCACCAGCAAATCTGCATGTTCCAAATGCTGAGTATACCAGCTCTCTTCAGCACCTGGAGTCTTTGTGGCATCTATGGATGATTTTTCACTAACAGCAACAGTGGCCAGTGACTTAGGAATACTATGATGGGGTCTCTTATGCTCCATAGAGTTTTGCAACAATAGGACTGCAGGGTCTCACAATGATGGAGCCATAGAGTCCTGCAATGACAGGGCTGTTGAGTCTTGTCACAATGAAGGGACTATAGAGTCTTGCAATGATGGGGCTGCAGAGTCTCACAACAATGTGGCAGTTGAGTCTTGTCACAATGAAGGGACTGTAGAGTCTCACAATGACAGGGCTGTAGAGTCTTGTAGTGATGGGACTATAGTCTCTTGCAATTATGGGACTGTAGAGTCTTGCAACAATGGGACAACAGAGTCTTGCAACAATGGGATTTCAGAGTCTTGCAATGACAAGACAGCAGAGTCAGGTAAGGTTTCAATAACTGTGTGCTTTTCAAATGAGGGGGGGACTGCATTCCTGACACTCCAGATGTGTGTGCCTTACACTTGGCATCATAACATTGCTGATTCTTTTCAGGATGTCACAGAGCTCCTGTACCATGTGTGACATGGGAATCAGAATGCTGAGAAACAAAAGGGGAGGTCAAGGGGTCAGAAGCTTCCAAAAGAGGCATTCCCAATGAGGAAATCCCCATGGTTCCTGGAAACTTGGGATCAGTTGCCAACAATGATGATGTTTTCTGCATTAACAATGGCACTTTGGTCTTAGACAAGAAATCAGTGGCAAGGCAGGGACTTGCAGAATCCCATACAGCTGGTGTAGGGAAGTGGGAAACCACACATGAATAATGATTGAAGGTGACACATTCATCCTTGCTGTTGTGGTCATTGCTGTCAGAGTCCTCATTGTCAGCAACACTGTCATCAGCATCACAATCCTTGTCCTCAAGGTCATTTTCAGCACTGAACTCTTTGGCCTTACAACTGGGTGGTAAAGTATTGGTGGAGAGGGTTGAGGAATGAGAATGATCTCAAGATGAAATCAGACTTGGATTGTGGGCATCAGGCACAGATACAGTAGCTGCACCATCAGCAGCAGCCTCCAGCAGTGCCACCTCTGGAGTCAATGATTTTTCTGGCATTAGGGATCATGAGTATGGATGCCTTTGGTCTGGTTTAAACCTACAGAACCTGGGTTTAAACCTAAACCAGACCCAGGTCTGGTTCCATTCAGGTTTTGCCCTTGCCCTGAATCCAAAAACTGGTCTCAAACCAGGTTTAAACCTGAACCTGAAAGGTAGGGTGTAGCTTCCATTCCATGTACATTGACCATGATTCTGGTACCAAATCTGCCAATTTACAGATGTGACTATAGTTCTGGAGTCAGAAGTCACATGACTCAGCAATCAAATGAGGTAATTGGTGCAGGTCACAAGTCACATGACAGAATATAGTGACTAAATACCATCTCTACAAGATGTGTGAGCAATAAATTGAAGTGAAAGGGGGCTAGGAAGGAGATGTGGATCTAAAGCAGGATGTAAAGGGAGTGGCGGAGGCAGAGACTTGAGGAGAGGGTGTAGATATTCTGTAGTACCCCCTGAAGATGTTGCCTGCCCCCATACCTCAGGTTTCAGGTTTAAACCAGAACCTAAACCAAACCTCAGGTCAGGTTCAGGTTTTGCCCTCATGGGTGATTTCAGGTTCAGGTCTGGTTTAGGTTTTGCCCAAAATGGGAAAAACCAAACCAAAACTGAACCTAGGCATCCATAATCATGAGTCCTGGATGTCTTGAGCTGTTGAAGGGTTTTATTAGCAAATTGTCATAGAGTCAATGAAGACCATGTACAAAAGACTTGATTCACGAACTTGATGAATTTGGGCATTACAACATCAGCAAAAATGTCATGTGCATAGCTGCTGAAGTCAAGCAGGTGATCACCAGAGATCTCTCCTTTATGAATACTAGAGCGCCATAAATATGGTTAGGAAATTCAACCTGATGTACAGATATCACAATACATACTGGCTGGTTACTATTTCACCTTTGGTGGCAGGCAAGGGTCCTCCAACAATGATGGAGATCACAAATCTGGTATGCTCAGTGATGACAGTGGCCACCTGCTGCAGGTATGGATATATGTGATCAATGGCACTGTAAAAACTTCATTAAGCCACAAGTAGAGAATTATTAATTGCTGAGGGCTTACTTTTGGAATTGTTCTGGAGACTGTGAGCCAACCAGTTGAACTCAGTTGTACTCAGCCATTGCTTCCTCATATTGTGCCTGGCATGCATTTTGGATCTTCACATGAACTTCATCTGACTCCTTCTCCCACATTTCTTTGGTCAAGGCCTGCAATGATGAAACCTTGCTGAAAAGCTTGTTTTTTGGTCCCATTTTGCCCTTGTCTTGGGCCCAGCATTCAGCAACTAGTGGGCAGATTTTTGACTTATAATATATTGACAAATAGACATGATTGATTTGGGGCATTTTTGGCTTCACCTTTGCAGCTGGTTTAACTTTCTGCACCATGAGAAGATTGGTGGGATTGACAGTAGGGAAAGGATTGTGAGTAATGGTCTTCAAGTTTGATGTGTTTAAGTCATCATATTTGGCTGCAAACCAGTGGGCCAGAGACTGTAAATAGTCAATATGACTCAGTAAAATTTCCACTACTCAAAACAGAGCAACCACATATACCTCTTTTCTAAGAATAATGGCCTTATTCTTTTTTAATATACCCTCCTCATCTGTGGGCTTGATAAAAATCATTGTCATGTCAGGCTTGACTTTAACATCAAGGCTCCAGTGATACATCTCAAACCAGCTGTGATAGATATTCTCAAGAAATGAAACCTTAGTTTTTGCAACCACAGCAGCCCAGTATGATGGTCCACATTCATGGAGCCAATTTAATCAGCTGGTATCTTCAGCCCACAGACAAGGTGCCATGGTGAAATGAGTGGAGAAGTGGGATCAAATGCAGTTATTTCCATCCATCCACATTTGAGGTGCATGCAACATTGTTCAATGAATTTGGTCTCCAGGACACATCCACTATGGTGGTCAATGTACTGATTCCAAATACTACCAATATCCCAGTGGTACCACCACTCAGTTGTAAGTAAAAAGCCATCTCATTACAATTCAGTCCACTAACTGCACACCATTTCTTTACAGTATCCACCCAAATTTCTCTGCTTAGCCAGGAAATTTCTGAACTCACTGCTGCTATAGAGATGAGGAATCTGTCCCTTGAGATGGTAACTCCTATTCCCCCATCACTTTCCACAATTAATGGTGCACCCATTCCTGATGTCATATCCCCCACTGAGCTCAATGAGGAGCTTATGGATGGACCCAGCATCAGGCCCATGGCCTGGTGTATGATGAATTCCACTGATTCTGTGGCTATCCCTAGTCCTGCACTGATTCCCCCTTTGAGTCCCCAACCAAATGCTGGCAGCACAATTGGGTTGCAACCTGTGGTATTGCTCATGAATCTGCCAATGTCTCAAGAGACTATGGAAGTGTCTTTGGGTAGGCACTGGTACCTGCCCACAAAAGGCTTGCAAACTGGAGTATTCCACTCATGGTGCATATGAGAACACCATCCATTTTACTCAACTTGACTTAATGCAGTACACAGGGAAACAACATCACCACTTGTGATCAGCATATCATGTTCTGTCTATTATCATGTCCCAAGTGCAGCAGTTGGATGGATTAGATATGGGAATGTGCTTCAGGGCAGACATGTAGAAGTAATTTCTCCTTATATTAGACCTTTTACTTCCCATGTGCTTGTTTCCTGATTACAACAATTATGAATCCCCCATGTGTGAGATGTGAAATTGAAGGCATTTGACCCCAAGGTCTAAATTCTTCTTCAAATCACTCTCAAATGACACTGGTCTGTACTATTTTGGGTGCTATTTGAGGATTTCACAAAAATTTGAGGACTGTGATATCCCCTACTGTACCATTTCAAGTTGGTAAGGAAAACTATTTTTCAGAAACTGCCTTCTGAACCCCAATAAAGTTTGGAGGGCATTTCCAGGTCAGAAAAATGTTGCTGTGACATGTGACCAAGCTATGGTTGAAGGATACTCATATGAGTAAACCATAATAAATTACTTTGGTCTGTGATAGGATTCCTAGTGAATCTGCAGAGCTTTGGCCTGAATTTAGTGGGATTGCTTAGACTGCTCTCTACCTATTATGCAGCAGCTCACTCCTATTATTCTAATGCCAGCCCAGCTTCATAGGAGTCCCAATTTCCTATTTGAGGGTGATTAAATTAATGTATTGCCTCATATTTATGGTCACCCATAAATCCTTTACAGCAATACATTCTGTCTCATCCATATATCTATGGACAGCTGATGAACAGCAGTGAGTGGGAATTAGTAGAGCAGAATCAAATTTCATTGGTATATCACAGGATTCTCCATGAAATTTTTTTTCCACCACCACCACCACCATCATTGTCTCTTGCTTCTTCCATGCCTCCTCAGCCTCTCCTCTTTCCTCACCCTTGGCTTAGCTTGGTCTTTGTTGTCTTGTCTGTTCTGCTTCTTACCTATTCTGCACCTTGCCTGGTCTATACCTTGCCTGTCTACATGTCAAGTGTTCTACACCATGTCTAGTAAGTCTGTTGTTAAGAATCTCTATCCCATTCTGACTACCCTTTACCTGTTCTACACCTTGCCCAGTAAGTTCATTGTCTAGAATCTCTATCCTGTTCTGACTACCCCTCAGCCATTCTACACCTTGCTTAGTTAGTCCATTGTGAAGAATCTCTATCCTGTTCTGACTACACCTCACCTGTTCTAACCTTGCATAGTAAGTCCATTGCCTAGAATCTCCATCCTGTTCTGACTAACTCTTGCCTGTTCTGCACCTTGCCTAGCCAGTCCATTGTGAGGAATCTCTACCCCATTTTGACCACCCCTTTCCTGTTCTACACCTTGCCTAGTAAGTCCACTGTGAAGAATCTCTATCCTGTTCTGACTATGCCTTGCCTGTCCTACACCTTGCCTAGCAAGTCCATTGTCTAGAATTTGTGTCTCATTCTGATTGCTCCTCACCTGTCTACACATTGCATAGTAAGTCCATGTGAAAATCTCTCTATATCATTCTGACTAGACCTTGTCTGTTCAACACTCCACCCAGTCCATACCTCACCTGTCTACATGTTGCACACTGCCAATCTTGCCTTGTAAGTCCAATGCAGATAATCTCTATCCCATTCTGACAATGGGGTTGGATAGGCTACTATGTCTGGCCCCATCATGGTCTTCTGTTTGATTCAAGCTTCATGAGTATGCTTCAAATCTTATTTTCTTAGTGAGCATGGTACTGATGTGATTAAGAGAGATCAAACCTGCAGATCTCACATAGTCTTGTAGTTTGAAGGTGTGAAAAATTGAAAAATGCCCAGAATGTCCAATATAACTCATCACCCATGTAGAGTGCATATATACCACTATATATATTCAAATTTCAGCCAATTCTGATGTATAGAAGTGGCCCAATCCACTTTGCAATTAGCCATATCACACCTTATTGAGCTCTGACTATGGATGCTGTGGTTCAGGCTTAAACCTGTGGAACTTGAGTTTAAACCTGAACCTGACCCAGGTCAGGTTTCATTTTATTTTCTTCAGGTCAGGTTCAGGTTTTACCCTTGCCCTGAATCCAAAAACTGGTCTCAAACCAGGTTTAAACCTGAACCTGAAAGGTAGGATGTAGGTTCCATTCCATGTACATTGACCATTATTTTGGCACCAAATCTGGCAATTTACAGATGTGACTATAGTTCTGGAGTTCAAAGTCACATGACTCAGCAATGAAATGAGGCAATTGGTGCAGGTCACAAGTCACATGACAGAATGTAGTGACTAAATACCATCTCCAGAAGATGTGTGAGCAGTAAATTGAAGTGAAAGGGGGCTAGGAAGGAGATATGGATCTAAAGCAGGATGTAAAGGGAGTGGCAGAGGCAGACACTTGAGCAGAGGGTCTAGATATTCTGTAGTACCCCCTTAAAATGTTGGCTTCTCCCATACCTCAGGTTTCAGGTTTAAACTGGGTTAAAACCTGAACCTGACCTGAATGGAACCAAACCTCAGGTAAGATTCAGGTTTTGCCCTCATGGGTGATTTTGGAACCTGGTCAGGTTTAGGTTTTGCCCAAATTGGGCAAAACCTGACCATGGCAACCATAGCTTTAACTCATTATCTTCTTCTTCTTAGAATTTTCTTGGACAAATATTTATTATATAATATTTACTTTGCATCTACATGCTTACTATTAATGTGTACTGTGCTTGTAGCATCAGCACTGGGCACTTCTTAAATACTGGCAATTGCTGGTGTTGAGTTTGCATCTTCCTTCACATCTCCACAACCAAAACAAGCAACCACCTGGAAAGGCAAGCACATGACCACACACCTGCTGCTGTGGGGGTGTGGTCACAAGGTGAATGTTTTCCCTAGTAGATACAATGGCACAAAAAGAGCAGTGAAAGCTGCTCTTTTTGTGCTCCTTTGAATCTTTTTACTAACATATTTTGTATTCTTCTATATTGAGACCTGGGGTCCAAGGCACAATGAAAACACACAAAATGAGGGCCCAAACAGCAATTCCCCAAGCAAAGACACACCAAACAATGTGACATACAACAATGCACCAATGATGCTACACATGCCAACACCCCAACAACATGATCTATGGTACCATGCCAATGACACAATGTACAGCAACATGCCAACAACACAACACACCCCAACACCCCAACAATGTGACCTATGGTACCACACCAATGACATGCCATATGGCACTGTGCCAACAATGCAACATATGGCACTGTGCCAAATGAGGTCCCAGGAACCACACACCTGCCATGGCAGGTGTGTGGTCCTATATAAGGCAAGTCCCCAGCCCAGTAGCTACAGCCATGCAAAAACAGCAGCTTTTGCTGCTCTTTTTGCATGGTGTTTAATCTAAATATATAAAAGCTGTAAGGGAAATGAAGTGTTTGTGCATGGCTTCTGATTGGTCCACTTTTCACCAATTTCATCTGTCTCCTTGCCTCACTTATCATCTGCCCCCTTGTTTTTTCAAGTGGTCTGCTAGGTTCCATGGCTCCTTCATCAACTCCTGGTGCTATCAGTCTCTGCCTCACACACCGCAGGGAATCTCCTGTTGAATGTGAGGCTAGACTAACTCCAGCATGTGACCATGCTAGAGTGAGGAGAGCCTCCCATCATCATGATTCCACTCACTCCTGTGCTTCACCCCATCCACCACCTTCCCCCCCATATGCACACTTCTGCCTTCTTACTCCATCACATATTAGTGCTTCATGGTGGTCCATTCCTTGCAAGTACTGTGGTGCTCTCCTGCTTCAGGTAGAGCCTCTCAGTTGGTGTTGCAAGGGTGGGACTAAGGTTCTGCCATGACTTCCACCACTCCTGCCATGGATTCAGGACATGGTCAATTCTGCTCCAGCTGCTGCCTCTGTCCACTCACATGAGCTTAATTACTTCTTCAACTTCAGTGCCATTGGAGTGTCTGAGGGCTTCTCTAACTACCAAGGTATTGCTAATGTTCTCCCTCTTTGTTAGTGGGATATTAGTCCGACCGGCACTTGGCCCTATTAAAACGTCACTACCACTATGAACCAATGTATTCCCTCCTTTCTTACTTCCTTTTTTCCTTTTCTTCTCAAACACTCTGGTGGAAAGCTTCTCCACAGGAGTTTGGTGCTGCCCCAGCTTTAGCTAGATTCATATCTGTTTACGTAAGTAGATTTGAATAGCTAGCCACGGGAAGATCCAGAAATGTATCTTTTTTCCACTCACTTGGCTGCTACCCACAGTGTACTGGAACAGTACACTGCGATTCTCGCACTGTGTGACCTTACCACAGAACTTTACTCTTATTTCTAACATCATGGCAAAACCCGGACCTATGGACCTACGTCTAGAGACTCATCCTAGAACGTTCCTGGACCCTACCTTCAAACTAACACACAATCCTGTTGAAGGTAAACATGGACCAAAGCCCAATCCAGAACCCCCACCAGGACTGCTTAACCACCCCAAACCTAATTCGGACTCTACCGAATTAACACTGGTGGAGTGTGTGAGAACCCGTATCTGGGGCTCAACACTCATTTCGCCTATACTCGACTGAGCCTACAATATGTTATCATCAAAGATTCGCAGCCCCCTCTTAACCAGGGTGGATACCTCAAAAGGGGTGGTCACTCCCCCAAAAAATAATGAAGCTCTAGACTTCACTTCCAGGAACTGGGCCAGATCCAGTCCAGGATCTGGCAGTAGTCCAGACTCCACTGCTTCCAGCCTCACAAGAATGGCCTGGAAACCGGGCCACCTGCCACGCCGTGATCACTCAGACCTATGGCTAAACGAACCCGAAAACATACTTAAGGAATGTCCAAGGTCTGTAAAGTATACTAGGCCTACGTATCGTGATCTCACCATGCACACTTCTCGAGGCACTCCCCAGGACTCTCGTTGAAGTAGCAGACCAGCTACATCCATCATGGACGAAAGGGCCAGATCCACAACCAACAAAATTCCGTCTGCTGAAGCCTCCATGGACCAGGAGGTACTTCGTTGTAGAACCTTACTGTTGTCAGTGGTCGAATCCCTATGTCGGGAACAGGGACCTAGTGCAGTGGCCGATATACGTCTGATTAACACATCCTTATACCACCTGGCATACATTCTCGACATAGAATCGTCCTCCTTTACTGACACTGTCGTTCGAGTGTCCCATATGGGTCAACCTACAGTCTTTAAGCCTGATATGGAATTCAGCCTGACATTACTACAGTGTGGCCAAATACTACAGGATACTGCAGCCAAAATCGCCAAGCATTACTTTGTATCTGACCCAGACCCCTACAAATTCGATCTGGGAGGAGTACTTGCTGTCCATATGGAAGCAGGAGTCCCATTGGAAGATAAGGTCCTACAGTTAGCTGCCCTGGGCTTATGTCGGTTACGTACTGGACTCAAGATCATAGCACAACTCCAAAGCGTCGACGAAAGCGAATCAGTGGCTTATACTACAAACTCCAAAGCACAGGGGTACATGACAGGAGTAGTAAACAACCCCCCTAGAGTCATCTCGCCGCTAGCTGCATACTCTGAATGAGAGCAAGGGCTACCGTGGCAGAACCAGGAGATTCTGACACCTGGAACCTTGGTCAGTGACAAGGGGACACAACTGCCCCGTCCCTGGTTCAATGCTAGATGACCTCGGCCCTCAGTGGACCCATTACATCAACAGATCACGGTGAATGCCCCCAAGACACCGAACCCGTGAGGAATCGGGTCCTGGGAACATAGATCAGTATTGCTGTCCTGGGCAATGGACCCCTCTTCGGCCCAACACATACGACCCAATCCAGGTAGACCAGAAGGTAACCATTGGAACCCACTGGGTGGAGGGCCCCCAGATGATGATGATCCTGGAGATGAAGGAGGTCCCCCTGTAGGGAGATCTGTCCACCCCAGTCGTCCCCCCATAGGACCCAGGGGTGGGTACCCCGAACGAGGATGGCCGAGTAATGGTCCACCTGGGCCCAGTCCCCCCAACAGAGGAGCTCCACCTGTAGGTGCCAATGAGGTCCCCGACAGACTCAGGCAACGCAAAGCCTACTATGAACCCAAGTTCAAACTCGAATTCCGACCTAGTGATTTACCGGAATATGACGGATCAGACAATGCTTTTGTCTCCTGGACTGAAGATCTAGATCGTTATGCCGCAGGAAGTCATCAGATGCAAGAACAACTAGCCTTTGCCACTACTATGCGGTTTACCAAACATGCAGACGTCTGGTGGTGAAGTCTGCCCAACGCTACAAAGATACAAGCTAGTCAAGATTGGGACTCATTAAAATTTATCATGCGGACCCAACTACTAGGCACCCATTGGTATGACAAGCAGGTTACTATCTACGACGAACTACAATTCCGTAATCGTGGGCATGAGAGAGAGACTCCCACTGAATGGCTGACCCGAAAGGTGAGGGCTCTCCGGGTCCTGCATCCACCCCCTGAAATCCCGGATCCCACATTTGACTCCCTGGAGGTGGGTACCCTCATGGAACATGCTCCACCTTCTTGGCGGGCCTATGTGGACATGGATCTTTGCCATGACACGGACGCCCTATTTACCAGGGTCAAGGACCAAGAAGATGCCCTTCTTGCCATATCGAACCTTTCCAATGTATGGCAAACCGAAGACATAACCAACGAGGTAATATGTCATGTACAGGAAGATCTCAGATGGAGTCAATTCCGTACTCCTGTGATGTTGGCCAGTACTAGTACCACGGGACCCACCTACGAGTATGACCTTAGTGACGTGAGGTCTAAAAGGAAACCTATTCAGCCGTGTCAACACTGTGGAAGCGAGCTACATTATGATTACGACTGTGGCTCCTACAAAAAGGATCCCAAATGCACCAAGCCATCCACAAGTACCAGGCGTGATGTTGCTTATCATAAAGCTTACATTGCTATGTCCTCGGGATTGGAAGAAGTTTATCAAGCTGCTATGATGGCTGCCCACGAAGCTCTCAGCAGTGGGGAAGAGGACAAGGAAACTGATGTTTTATTTGTCATACCCAATGAATCACCCCTAGAGGGAGCTGCCTGTTACACTGCTTTGAGTAAGAATGGGCCTGTCCCCGAGTTAAGTGCTAAAAAGGACGAGGTCCTTCCTGGAGACGTATACGCCCTGGAGCCCACAGTGAAAAGGCCTCTGGGTTTGGCTAGTCTGGGCATGGACGCCTTTAAATTGGAATGTTGTGTCAATGATGTGAATGGGCCCATACTTGAGGTGGTCGCCGATTCTGGAGCCGTGGCCACCTTGGTGTCTGCCAAGTGCCTGGGAGCCCTGAAGGGTCAATCCCCCCCAATTAAACAGGGGTTAAAACTGAGACTACTACACCTTACGGGAGAAGCCAAATGCCTGGGTTATGTCACACTCGATCTATACTTTCGTAGCCAATTGGGGTCCATGTTATTACGAGGTGTTGAAGCCTACATAGTGGAAGGAATGAACGCCAACCTCCTAATCAGGGAAGACACGCACCGGGCTTGGCAACTGCATACCATGAGGCCCGAACAGGAAGCCTACTGGCAAGTAGGAGATAGCAAACACCGAATACCCACCAGCCGTACCTGAAAGGACCAAGAGGCCTTCGTTGCCTCCTGGCGAACTGAAGATGAATCGTCCATAAAGGCTGATTCGGAAAGGAATCCGAACGTCATCCCCCCTAAAAGGGAACGAATGGGCCAAGGATGGGTTGTGGCCCTAGAAGACACTCTCATCCCAGGAGGACATGTGGCTCGAGTACGAATTAAGGGAAACTACAATCAAAATGATGGTCCACGATTAATCGAAAAGAGGATAATATGGAGAGGTAGCCATAGTTTCCTAGCCACAGTCGACTGCATAGTAGACACGTCGGAGGAACTATCCCTACCAGTTGCCAACCCCTCCTCTTCACCCAAACTGCTTCGTAAGGGTGAAGTATTAGGACAGATGTTAAATCCTGCCATATGCCTCAGTAAGGAAGCCAATTTGAGCCCAGAAGATAGGGACTGGTTCGAATGAAAAGCCCTGTTCGTTCGTACACTCATAGACGGGTCCCTTAGCAAAAAGGATCTAAACCGGGGAGAACCAGATGACCATGACAAGGTTCAGGTTAACGCCCTAGAAACAGGAGCCCCAGAGTTTATGGGGGGAGGCCCGAAAACTGCAGAGTCCAGTGACATGGATGAACTAAAGTCCCAGGACCTGGAATCCTTAATCGATGTGGACCTGTCGTTGACGGCCGACCAACGCACTCGACTATATGGGGTATTACAAAAACACAAAATGGCTTTTGGGTTCGATGTACGATTAGGCAAACACCCTACCAAGGTACACATTGAATTAATGCCCGGTACTAAACCTATCTCAGCCACTCTGTACATCGCCTCACCAGCCAAAAGGGACCTCATCAACAAACAGTTGGATCTGTGGTTAAAACAGGGAGTGATCGAACCATCGAACAGCCCCTGGGGAGCCCCCATGTTAATCATGCATAAAAATGGCAAGGACCAACTTTGTGTCGATTGGAGAAAACTGAACGCAGCCACCGTGCCTGACCAATTCCCTATACCATGACAAAGCAACATCCTCCAAGCCCTTTCAGGGGTGCAATATCTGTCCTCTTTTGATGCCCTAGCCAGATTCACTCAACTGGAATTCAATGATATTTCCCAACCATACACCACCATGAGGACGCACCGTGGACTACACCAGTTCACTAGAATGCCTTTCAGATGGAGAAACGGACCTCCTATATTCCAATGAGTAATGCAAGAAATCCTAGCCCCTTACTTGTGGATATTCACACTAGTATACATTGACAATATTGTGGTTTACTCTGGGACTTTCAATGAACACCTTGACCACATCAGTACGGTTCTTGAAGCCATCAGGAAATCCGGTATTACGTTGGCACTGCACAAGTGTCATGTAGGGTATCACAGTATACAGCTTCTAGGACAAAAGGTGTCACGATTAGGACTGTCCACCAATGCAGAAAAAATACAAGCGGTTACCACTCTAGCTACTCCTCATCATCGCAAGGACCTAGAGACCTTCCTGGGGATGGCTGTCTACTTCGCCGCATACATACCCTGTTTCTCTGGAATCGCCACGCCCTTATTCATACTACTCCGGAAGGCCTCACCCTGGAGCTGGAAAGCTGAGCATGAGGAGGCCTATAGAATGATGAAGCTAGCATTGACGTTGGCACCCATTCGGGGTCACCCCATCCGGGGCCAGGGTTACCGACTATACACCGACACTTCTGATGTGGCCCTCGCCGGAGCCTTGCAACAGATCCAGCCCATACTAATACGGGACCTACGAGACACCAAAACCTACGAGTGTCTCCATAAAGCATACGATGAGGGGAGTCCGGTACCTGAATTGACCATCAAACTCTCCGAGATCCATGACGATCGTCCAGCACCAGGGTCGTGGGCAAGTTCATTCGAGGATACTACCATCCATGTAGAAAGGGTCATTGCCTACTGGAGCCACACTTGTAAACCCGCCGAAACCTGGTACTCCACTATGGAACAGGAGGCCTTAGCAGCCAAGGACAGCCTAATCCGGTTCCTGCCTTTCATAGAAGGAGAACAAATTCTCCTCATAACCAACCATGCAGCACTACAATGGGCGAAGACCTACAAGAACGCCAACCATCATCTTAGTGCATGGGGACCATGTTTGCAGCCTTTCCCAGGATGATCATAGTACATCAGCCAGGTCGTATCCACTCCAATGTGGACCCCCTATCCCAATTACCACTGACCCCCGAAGTAGTGTCACCCAAGGATCCCAATTTCCCCAAATTGATTATGAGCAAGACCGACCAATCCAGTAACCTAGGTCCCTCTAACAGACCGCCTAGTTTGGGAAAGGCCACATTTGTACTAACACAATCCCAAATGACCACATGGAACGAGTCCTCCATGAACACCCTGTCAGGGGTCTACCCCATTGAAGCCTCGGAGCCAGTCATCACAACCTGAGGTTCAGATAAGTACTCGCCAGGGTTAAACTTGTCCATATCCCTAGAAACAATCAGGCACTTCCACAAAGGATATGTTAATGATCCAGAATTCAAGATGGTCTGGACCAGAATGGAGGATGACACTAAACCCCAGACTGCCCGAGGTTGAAAGGTTGAACTCAAACGATTTCGCCAGTTCACCAAAAGTGACAACGGACTCCTACTCTTCAAGGATGCTGATGGCCGTTCCAGGCTATGTGTACCTGTAAAGGAACAGCTTATCCTTGTCAAAGAAGCCCATGATGCTCCCCACGAGTCCGCCCATGGTTGGTGGGGGAAGACCTTGGAAGTACTCCAGCAAGGGTTCTACTGGAAAACCATGTGAAGGGACGTTCTATGTTACTGTGAAACCTGCGACATTTGTCAAAAGACTAAACATGACCGACTGGGGCCCAAAGGGTACCTAAGGCCGCTCGACGTACCCAAACTGCCATTTGAGGTCATCAGTATGGACTTTGTTACAGGACTACCTAAATCTAAGGGACATGATGCAATACTGGTCGTCGTGGACAAATTTACGAAATATGGTATTTTTATTCCTACTACTACCCACGTAACCACAGACAAGGTGGCTGCCCTGCTACACAGAGAAGTGTACAAACATTTTGGACTGCCAACCCGAATCATGAGCGATCATAAGTAACTTTTGGTGCTCCCTAGCGAATTACTTTGACACCCGACTGGCCATGTCTACCTCACACCACCCTCAAACCGACAGCCAGACTGAAGTAATGAACCAGCATTTGGAGACCATGATACAATGTTACATAAATGCCAACCATACTGATTGGGCTGACTGGTTGGACGTACTAGCATCTGCCTATAATAGGGCTACGCATTCGGCCACACAAACGTCGCCCACCATACTGTTATTGGGGTATATGCCTTGGACACCACTACATCTATTACAAGAGTCAATGGGGTTGATGCTCACTGATAGTCCATTAGCAGACTGTCGCATAGGCACCCTCCGAGTATGATGGGACTTGGCCCGTGATGCCATTATTCGGGCCGCCGACTTGCAAGCGTACCAGTAGAACAAGAAACGAAGGGCTGTTCTTTACAAGGTAGGGGACAAAGTACTTTTAAACCCGCATTCCCTGGAACTCATGGATGTCAAAGGCACAGGCCGTAAACTTATGCAACATAGAATCGGCCCGTTCGAGATTACTGAGGTCCTTAGCCCTAGTACTTACCGGTTGAGACTCCTGGACTCGATGCCTATGCATAATGTGGTCAACCTGGAACACCTCACCCTATACTGCTGATCCCAAGATAAGGACCAACCCACACTGGCAAATCCTTGGGATGGTCTAAAGACTTCGGAAGAATATGAAGTAGAAAGGATTATAGGTTCACAGTACAACAAGAAAAAATGTGCCATGGAGTACCAGGTTCATTGGCATGGATATGGACCCGAACATGACTCATGGCAATCCAATTGAGACCTATGTAACGCTCCGGAGGTAGTGAAGGAGTTCAAGGATCGCACAGCCACTAACATTATCCCAGACCCTGGAGTCCTACCTGTCCTGTTCACAGTGATAGCCAGGTTTGAGAATGACATGCCATTCCCTAACCCCAACATGAGGTCCCGTACCGATTTCCAAGACCACAGTCCAGCCCGTTACGTGGGAGAGGCACAATACAGCTATACCTTCCACGAGACTTACCACCACATCCTTACACCACCAATCGCACATCTTACCCAGTCGGGACATATGGGAATATTGGATATCTTAGGACAACGGCCCTCATTCGAACTGATTACCTCTGTGCAACTGCTTAGTCTACTGGCAGCATTCATACCGACCTTCCTACAACTGATTTGCGAAACACGAGATGAAAACAAACAAGCTGTCATCAGAAAGGAATGCCTGGATGCCCTTCAATCATCATGGGACTACGCCTGGGGTCAAGTGGAGGAAAACGAACAGACCTCCAACCTCCTGATCCCTATCTATATCAGAAATATCCATTACCGTATCGATGCACCCGACTGCCCATGATTCGAAAACCTGTTCAAACCCTGGTATTGTAGCGACGCTCTCCACACCCACTACCTCCAAATCACACGAATAATCGCAGTACTTTTGGCATACTCCAACTATGTCGTCGCACACCAGCTATTCGTTAGTTCTCATTCCCCGTACAGATGATCTGAAGATATGCCTGCCATTCCATGGCTTCTGAGCACCCCCATTGGTTTCGTCTGGACTAAGTCTGCAGACGAGACCACAAGTACCTTGCTCTGGAAACAGTTACATGTGTATAGACTGTGTGCATTTGCTGACTCCAGCCATACCATCCATACAACTGAAGCTCTACCGGAATCCCAACTAGTGCTGATACAAGACGGCTACTTTGCGACTAATGAAGCCAGACTATGGGAACCACTCATCCTATGTGACTCCTTCAAAGGAGAGGCTCCACCATTTCCGGGAATGGATAGTCGCGAAACCTACAAGTGGGAAGATGTATTCCCAGGGCCGCCACCACGTCCGGACAACTTTGATGTCCTGGACAATGCTACAAAACACCTGTACTCTGCAGTGTACTACCAGCCAGATGGTACCTTCATGACAGCCGCAGAACGTTGAACCATGAATACCAAACCACTACCGGAGGGAGATGTCACAGAACCTACCGTCCCGTCGTTCGACATACCCATGTCCTCGCCAACGTGGGAAGATGACAATCCTACTACAGAACCCTCTGAAAATACCTTGAGGAGTGACACGGACCCAGACAAGTGGTGGGATACTCTGCCCACATTACCAGCCCCATCCATGGTCAGATATTCCGAACCTGCCCCAGTCTACACCGATTACGCCTCCCAGATGGTGTCAAGGGGCTGTCAAAGAGACCCTCGTACAGGGCCCAGCCATATCCCAGGAATACTGGAGAGTGACAGACACTGGCGACCCGACAAAGAAACCCGGCACCAGCATGAGGAAGCCTCATGCTGGTCCGGCACGTCCAGACGGCCACGTTCATCGGAATGTCGAACTCAACCATGGGAATCTTCATATGAAGAGATCGAAAATCGTCGAAACTCCCCATCGCAAACCCTAGATCAGTATTACTCAGCTGGGCCCAACACGATGGCTTCCTACTCGACGCCTCAAACACTTTTACCGCCCCGGCCCCAAATAGTGGGCAGCATACCCTTCATAAATGCTGCAGATGGCTCTTGGCAAGAGGCCCCCATGATCCAACTGGGGACCTTTCCCCCTAGGCCGGATCGACTCCATCCCCACGAACGAATGGAACTGGAAATGGCTCATGCAGGAACCAGTGGGCCTCAAAGAAGGGCTATATGCTCGGAAGTACGTAGGGATTGATACCATAGCTCTTACGACAGCAATGAGGACAGGCACCCAAACAACACTCCGACCAACATTAAGGCCTTCATTCCACCAGACTGGGGGGCATTGTTAGTGGGATATTAGTCCGACTGGCACTTGGCCCTATTAAAACGTTGCTACCACTATGAACCAATGTATTCCCTCCTTTCTTACTTCCTTTTTTCCTTTTCTTCTCAAACACTCTGGTGGAAAGCTTCTCCACAGGAGTTTGGTGCTGCCCCGGCTTTAGCTAGATTCGTATTTGTTTATGTAAGTAGACTCGAATAGCTAGCCACGGGAAGATCTGGAAATGTATCTTTTTTCCACTCACTTGGCTGCTACCCACAGTGTACTGGAACAGTACACTGCGATTCTCGCACTGTGTGACCTTACCACAGAACTTTACTCTTATTTCTAACATCATGGCAAAACCCAGACCTATGGACCTATGTCTAGAGACTCATCCTAGAACGTTCCCAGACCCTACCTTCAAACTAACACACAATCCTGTCGAAGGTAAACATGGACCAAAGCCCAATCTGGAACCCCACTGGGACTGCTTAACCGCCCCAAACCTAATTTGGACTCTACCAAATTAACACTCTTCTGTACTCTATCATTTCTTATTCTCCTTAGGTGGTTCCTATTGGCTTGCTATGTCCAGTCAGACATACCACCACTCATTCCCAACAGAGTGGCCAGACCACCCCTTGCATTGGTTCCTGTATGATCCTGCTGGTCTAGCTAGAGTTGCTGAAGCCCATCATGTACCATCTGCCATGGTTCATGCTGTGCAGCATGATATGGAATTATACAACCCCTTACTCCATATTTATACAAATTTTACTATGTTTCACCCTGAGGTGGAACATGCTTACATAGAGCTCCTTGATGCTCCACCTGCTACTTCAGAGATAGCTGCTTTGTACCATATTGGGAATGCACTGCACCAAATTCATGACAGTTGTTTGTGCAGTGGGCTGCAGACTCTACACCCATTAAAGTTCCCATTTTACACCCTTTATACAAGGCTCTACAATACCCATTACTTTACCCTCATGCCACACCTGGCTGGGGTTATAATATACACAAAGAGTTCACTCAACATGCTTACTATAAAGCCTGATTACTCACAGAGCCATGCTTCACCACCTTTGGCTGGCTAGGTTGTGAGTGGTCATGTGACATGTACTCGTGTGTAGAAGATGAGGTCCTAGACTTCATCAGAAAAGGAAAGCATGCTGAATTGGACTGCTTCCACACTGAGGACTCTGATGACAATCAAGATAATATGGATGACTCTTTCACACTCCCTGCCAGCTTCACAAGATCCCCCAAATACTACTCTGAAAAGGTGGCTGATGCCCTTGCCCTTGCACAACAAAAGGGGAAACCCAACCTCATGATCACAGCAACATGTAATCCAAACTGGCCAGAGATAAAAGTTCACCTCAGACATGGCCAATCTGCTATTGAAGTCTCCCATGTCACAAACCATGTGTTTAAAGTAAGGATTCAATGATCCATATTTCATTCACATGTGACTTTCCCCTTATACCAATAGACATGACTGCAAATGCTGTTGGCCCAGATTAAGAAGCTCCTCCACATACAATACTGTGTTTATGTCATTGAGTTCCAGAAGCATGGCCTGCCTCATGCACACATCATTGTGAAGGTACTATACCCCTTTGTGTCTCTTCTATTCTCTACTTGCTAATGTCTATTTTCTCTAGCTACAGCATGGGATGTGCCTGGAAGATATCAATTATGTCATCTCTGCACATGTGCCAATCCATGCAGGACAGCGAATGGCCACTGCATATACAACTACCCACATGCACCTAACCCATACACCAAGATCAATGACCACCAACAAGTTGACTACTGCCAATCTGAGCTTGATGCTTGGATTGTTCCTTACTCTCCACCTCTCCTACTCCTTTGGGATGGTCACATCAACATTGAAGCTATATTCACTGTTGATGCTTTCCTATACATTTATAAGTACTTATTCAAAGGTCCCAACCATGCTTTGTTCTCCATATCAAGTCATGAATTAGATGCTATTGATGATTACATCCACACTCACTACATCTCAACACCAGAGGCTGTCTGGTGCATTTTTTCTTTCAACATCAGCCATCAAAATCCTTCTGTACAGCACCTGGCTGTGCATGAGCCTGGCCAGAATCATCACCAGTACCCTTTTGGCTGGCCTACCATTTCTCAGGCTTCAACACTTATACATTACCTCAATTGACCCACTGACCCTATTTTTGATGAGTTGCTGTACACCACATTCTATGAACACTTTGTTCACTGCCCCTACCCAGACAATCCAGATCTCACATCTCTAGGTGTCAAGTGGTGGTGTGAGGCTACTGAACTGCTGGACATGCCCCCCAAAATCATACAGTGCCACTCCCGAGGAGAGAAGGTCACACAAATCCAGACAGTGTGCCCTGGCCATGGCAAAGCATTCTACATACATGCACTCCTTTACCACCATGCAGCTCATGACTTTGATCACCTTCAAACCATTAACAGCCACACTTTCCCATCATTTCAACTTGCAGCCCAGGCTGCTGGCTTATTTCAAGAGTCTAATGAGGGGCTCCTTGCCATTGAGGATGCCATATCACAATACAAGTCACCTGTGCAGCTGCAATTTCTTTTCATCATCCTTATACTTGAAGGTTCTCCTGCAGTAGAGATCTGGCAGCATTTCACTCATGACCTTTCTCATGATTTCAGTGGCAACATGAATGGCAAAGTGTCTCATGTCACTCATGAACTTGCACTTGAGCAGATTGAGCACCTCCTTCAGGAGCACAGCCACTCTACAACACATTTCTCACTCCCTCCTGTTTCCATCCACTCTGCAGAGATTGATTCTGAGAGGAGATATTTTGCCCCACAATCACATACCCTACATGAATTTGCTATGCACAATATATATCTTATGAATCACAAACAATGTACAACATACAATACCTTCAACACCATTATTTCTACTTCTACCCATCAACCCCACCTTTGCTTCCTTACAGGCAAAGCTGGCCAAGGAAAAACTTTTGTGATTGAGACAATCATTGTGGAAGCCAGATCACATGGCCACATCATTGTTGTCATAGGCATGACTGCATTGATGGTGGTTGAACTGCCCACAGCATGTTTCACCTCCCTGTAACTCATGACAACACCAACATCATCTCCTCCATCCCTGATGAAGGTGCCCATGCTGACTACCTATGAGCTGCTTCTTTCTTCATTTGGGATGAGCTCCCAATGGCTAATGTAGCTGCTTTCAAGGCTGTTGATATTCTCATGCAACAACTCATGGCTTCTACACAACCTTTTGGAGGCAAGACTCTCTTCAGGCATGTGACTTCCACCAGATCTCCCCAGTCATGCCTGGAGGTGGTCCAACTGCATCATATCTCACTTCAATATTGTCTTCTCCACTTTGGCATGAATTTCAAGTCTTCTACCTCTCTGAACCTGTCCAAAATGCATCTGACCCAGCTTTTGCTGACTTTGTTGACACTGTTGGCAATGATATCAGTGGGGATCATGTGAACCTCAACCAATTCATTCCAAGGACAAATGATTATGACTGTGTTCAACATGAACTCTTTCCCAATGCCATTCTCTCTGATCCCAAAGCCTGTGTTCACCATGCTTTCCTCACCCCACTCAACTTTGATGTCGATCAATTTAATGCAGTTACACTTGACCACCTACAAGGTCCTACATGTGCATCTCCATTTTTGAAAAATCAATCCCCACCCCTCTTACCACATTGAGGGCTACAGCAACCCATCACAGCTTTGACTCAATCATCAAAGCCAACACAGCTCCCAACACATCACATCCAGAGCACATGCAAGATTTCCTTGCACAGATCACATTGCAAGATGTGCCAAATCATGACCTCCACCTCAAGGTTGGTGCCATATGCTGTCTGATGCACAACCTATCCATTTCAAAGGGGTTAGTGAAGAACCAACATGTTATTGTTGTATCAACATGATCACACTACATTGAAGTCCAACTCCTGGACCATGGTTACTGCCCAAACACCACCCAGTGTATACCCCAAATTATATTTGACTTCCACCCCCATTCATGTCCTATACAGTGCACTGAAAACAGTTCCCACTATGGCTTGCTTACTCCACAACCTTTAACAGCTGCCAGGGACAGACTTTTGATTTCATTGTCCTAGATGGAAGGAGCAATGTGTTTTCCCATGGCTGGCTTTACACAGCCATATCAAGAGTAAGATGCCACAATGACACCCTCCTATGCATCTCAAATGAGAAACTGCTAACATTGTGCACCATCACCTACTCCTACCACACACTTAACTGCACACAAAATCCTCTAATGTCTCAGACACTGGCTTGGTGTCAGAGACCCTCAATGTCCACACCATGTGCCTGCTCATCTGACTGCCCCTTACTGTCTCCACCTTTCCATTCAATCCCCAGTCTGCCCCCTACTTTATTATTTATACTCACCTGTCTCCACCTTTCCATGCAACCCCCTGCAGCTGCAACATCACATCCTCTTGCCTACACTCAATCTATGTTGTGATGGCTTCAAACTCACCACTCTCTGCATCTATTACCATGATCATGCCTGTGATGTCCATGCCTTCTATACAAGCACAGTGACTCAGTTTTCCTTCTGCTATTGGTAGTGAGGGTGAAGACACACTCCCACTGAACATTACTGCTTTAATGGGAAATGCTCCTCATTCCCTCACCAAAGATGCAGTTGCATTCATATCTGGTTCTGTTAGGGTGCAAAAAATTGGTGATGACTTCATTGGCACAGTTGATGGCATGTCTGTCAACACAATACTCAATGCTGACCATATCAGCAGCCTTGAACCTGATAATGAATCCACTGCAACTTTCCAACTCACAGGCTCTGTCACTGCCATTGCAGACCACTCTTTCTGTAATAACACACTATCTGACTTTGAATATGCATGAGAGTCATCATTGGACAAGATGGAGTCAACTTGTCTGTGAACAGAAAGGGAAAGGAAATCCTGCCATTCTAAGCACTCACTTTGAACAGGGAGACTGCATATGAGGCTAGGCACTGGCTTCACCTTGAACACAGGAGAAGCAAGGGAAGGGAAGAGGGGAATGGGAGGATGGAGTGGCAGCTGTTGGCCAAGGGGTGCAACAGCTGTCTAGAAGGGGGGAAGGAGTGTTAGCGATTGGAGGCTAGGGGGATCAACTTACTGCATGAGTTGCACTCATATACAACTTGTACCCCAGATCCTTCATATACAGCTGGCTTGTGGAGCAGCCATGGTTGTACCTGTTCATACATTAGTATCATGACTGTGTCATTGAGATGCAAGGCTAGATGGAGAGAGGGCAGAGGTCACAGTTTCACACATTGCATAGAAGTCCAGGCAAAAGATAATTATTCTCAGCTAGGCCTGCAGCTACAATCCTTGTGGCTATGCTAATTACATCAGCAACTAACCTAGGAAAGAGGTTAAGGACAAGAGCATATGCAATAAGATTGGATCACTATATTACACTTTCACTATAGAGACAGGTCACTATGACTTCAAGGTATGTGTTCACCACATTCTCCATATACACCACTTTGTGCTCACCTCAAAGTCCTCTCACATCAAAGTCCAAAAACCATTGTATGTTGGTGTGCCATATGCAATCTCCCAGCCACATGACAATGGCAGAATGTCAACCCCCCCACTGTTGGCTCTCATATGACCATATGTGCATGATAGACCACAACACAGACCTTCCACACTTCTCTACTGAGGAGCTCACATACCTCCTGCACACTCCTACAACATCCACACCATCCCCCAAAAAATCACCCACAAAAAAACCACTCTTCAAGTGCAAAGCAGATGGTGATGGCAAGGGCACCTCCCACAAGAAAGGATGCCCAACCCCTATAATGACAAACCTTCCCACTCTGGATACTCCAATTGATGTGCTGCCTGACTTAGATGGTGAAGCTCACAATGGCATGGCTGATAATGCAGCCTCAGCAACAGACAATGACAGCAACATTGTGAAGATCATGGGTGAGTCTGAAAAGAAGCATGGAAAATGGCGAGCGAAGTGAACATTTACCATTCCCTTCCCTAACCCTTCCAGCCACAATGAACTGTGCCATGTAATTCTTTACAATTTGTTTCACATATGCCACAAGAGATTGAACACCAACAAAAGAGAGGATATTGTTGGATAATAAGTTCCAGCTCCAGAACTGGA
>MU128938.1:69283-299563 GCA_014904985.1 Hydnum rufescens UP504 | reverse complement strand
AGCCTTTCACATTTCACTTAACTAAGATGCCAAGTACAACCCAGTAATCTCCAAGTATCAGCATGGACCTCTATGCCACACAGATTGGTGTGATCTTGCCTCTTCCTAACAGGCCCCACAGGTTGGGCCTCATTCTTAAACTAATTTACAAGTTTTATTCTGGTAGGTTTCAACATCCCTGTGAACAAATACTGATTCAAACCCCATACCCCTTTTATCAACACCCAAACAACAGGGCACCTGTGCAAACCCCTGTTGTGGAGCCCCCCCATACAAAACTGCCCATCAAACCACCATACATATGAGCCAATAGCCCATGGCCTCAGCTACCCCACCACTGGCTTGGATAATAAGCTTCCAGCCCTCCATGAGCTGGAACTTATTATCCAACAGTGGTGTGGGGTACTGAGGCCATGGGCTCTGGCTCATATGTATGGTGGTTTGTATGGCAGTTTGTATGGGGGCTCACACAGGGGTTTGCACAGGTGCCCTGTTGTTTGGGTGTTGATAAAAGGGGTTATGGGGGGGTTTGAATCAGTATTTGTTCACAGGGGATGTTGAAACCTACAGAATAAAACTTGTAAATTAGTTAAGAATGAGGCCAACCTGTGGGGCCTGTTAGTGAAAGGCAAGAATCAACACCAATCTGTGTGCATAGAGGTCATGCTGATACTGGAGATTACTGGGTGTACTTGGCATCTTAGTTAAGTGAAATGTGAAGTGCTGTTGGTGTTCAATCTCTTGTGGCATATGTGAAACAAATTGTAAAGAATTACATGGCACAGTTCATTGTGGCTGGAAGGGTTAGGGAAGGGAATGGTAAATGTTCACTTCGCTCGCCATTTTCCATGCTTCTTTTCAGACTCACCCATGATCTTCACAATGTTGCTGTCATTGTCTGTTGCTGAGGCTGCATTATCAGCCATGCCATTGTGAGCTTCACCATCTAAGTCAGGCAGCACATCAATTGGAGTATCCAGAGTGGGAAGGTTTGTCATTATAGGGGTTGGGCATCCTTTCTTGTGGGAGGTGCCCTTGCCATCACCATCTGCTTTGCACTTGAAGAGTGGTTTTTTTGTGGGTGATTTTTTGGGGGATGGTGTGGATGTTGTAGGAGTGTGCAGGAGGTATGTGAGCTCCTCAGTAGAGAAGTGTGGAAGGTCTGTGTTGTGGGTCTATCATGCACATATGGTCATATGAGAGCCAACAGTGGGGGGTTGACATTCTGCCATTGTCATGTGGCTGGGAGATTGCATATGGCACACCAACATACAATGGTTTTGGACTTTGATGTGAGAGGACTTTGAGGTGAGCACAAAGTGGTGTATATGGAGAATGTGGTGAACACATACCTTGAAGTCATAGTGACCTGTCTCTATAGTGAAAGTGTAATATAGTGATCCAATCTTATTGCATATGCTCTTGTCCTTAACCTCTTTCCTAGGTTAGTTGCTGATGTAATTAGCATAGCCACAAGGATTGTAGCTGCAGGCCTAGCTGAGAATAATTATCTTTTGCCTGGACTTCTATGCAATGTGTGAAACTGTGACCTCTGCCCTCTCTCCATCTAGCCTTGCATCTCAATGACACAGTCATGATACTAATGTATGAACAGGTACAACCATGGCTGCTCCACAAGCCAGCTGTATATGAAGGATCTGGGGTACAAGTTGTATATGAGTGCAACTCATGCAGTAAGTTGATCCCCCTAGCCTCCAATCGCTAACACTCCCTTCCCCCCTTCTAGACAGCTGTTGCACCCCTTGGCCAACAGCTGCCACTCCATCCTCCCATTCCCCTCTTCCCTTCCCTTGCTTCTCCTGTGTTCAAGGTGAAGCCAGTGCCTAGCCTCATATGCAGTCTCCCTGTTCAAAGTGAGTGCTTAGAATGGCAGGATTTCCTTTCCCTTTCTGTTCACAGACAAGTTGACTCCATCTTGTCCAATGATGACTCTCATGCATATTCAAAGTCAGATAGTGTGTTATTACAGAAAGAGTGGTCTGCAATGGCAGTGACAGAGCCTGTGAGTTGGAAAGTTGCAGTGGATTCATTATCAGGTTCAAGGCTGCTGATATGGTCAGCATTGAGTATTGTGTTGACAGACATGCCATCAACTGTGCCAATGAAGTCATCACCAATTTTTTGCACCCTAACAGAACCAGATATGAATGCAACTGCATCTTTGGTGAGGGAATGAGGAGCATTTCCCATTAAAGCAGTAATGTTCAGTGGGAGTGTGTCTTCACCCTCACTACCAATAGCAGAAGGAAAACTGAGTCACTGTGCTTGTATAGAAGGCATGGACATCACAGGCATGATCATGGTAATAGATGCAGAGAGTGGTGAGTTTGAAGCCATCACAACATAGATTGAGTGTAGGCAAGAGGATGTGATGTTGCAGCTGCAGGGGGTTGCATGGAAAGGTGGAGACAGGTGAGTATAAATAATAAAGTAGGGGGCAGACTGGGGATTGAATGGAAAGGTGGAGACAGTAAGGGGCAGTCAGATGAGCAGGCACATGGTGTGGACATTGAGGGTCTCTGACACCAAGCCAGTGTCTGAGACATTAGAGGATTTTGTGTGCAGTTAAGTGTGTGGTAGGAGTAGGTGATGGTGCACAATGTTAGCAGTTTCTCATTTGAGATGCATAGGAGGGTGTCATTGTGGCATCTTACTCTTGATATGGCTGTGTAAAGCCAGCCATGGGAAAACACATTGCTCCTTCCATCTAGGACAATGAAATCAAAAGTCTGTCCCTGGCAGCTGTTAAAGGTTGTGGAGTAAGCAAGCCATAGTGGGAACTGTTTTTCAGTGCACTGTATAGGACATGAATGGGGGTGGAAGTCAAATATAATTTGGGGTATACACTGGGTGGTGTTTGGGCAGTAACCATGGTCCAGGAGTTGGACTTCAATGTAGTGTGATCATGTTGATACAACAATAACATGTTGGTTCTTCACTAACCCCTTTGAAATGGATAGGTTGTGCATCAGACAGCATATGGCACCAACCTTGAGGTGGGAGGTCATGATTTGGCACATCTTGCAATGTGATCTGTGCAAGGAAATCTTGCATGTGCTCTGGATGTGATGTGTTGGGAGCTGTGTTGGCTTTGATGATTGAGTCAAAGCTGTGATGGGTTGCTGTAGCCCTCAATGTGGTAAGAGGGGTGGGGATTGATTTTTTCAAAAATGGAGATGCACATGTAGGACCTTGTAGGTGGTCAAGTGTAACTGCATTAAATTGATCGACATCAAAGTTGCAGTGGGGTGAGGAAAGCATTGGTGAACACAGGCTTTTGGGATCAGAGAGAATGGGCATTGGGAAAGGAGTTCATGTTGAACACAGTCATAATCATTTGTCCTTGGAATGAATTGTTGAGGTTCACAGTGATTCCCCACTGATATCATTGCCAACAGTGTCAACAAAGTCAGCAAAAGCTGGGTCAGATGCATTTTGGACAGGTTCAGAGAGTAGGAAGACTTGAAATTCATGCCAAAATGGAGAAAGACAATTTGAAGTGAGATATGATGCAGTTGGACCACCTCCAGGCATGACTGGGGGAGATTCTGGTGGAAGTCACATGCCTTGAAGAGAGGTCTTGCCTCCAAAAGGTTTTGTAGAACCATTGAGTTGTTGCCATGAGAATATCAACACCTTGAAAGCAGCTACATTAGCCCATTGGGAGCTCATCCCAAATGAAAAAAGAAGCGCTCATAGGTAGCAGCATGGGCACCTCATCAGGGATGGAGGGAGATGATGTTCGGGTGTTGTCATGAGTTACAGGGGAGGTGAAACATGCTGTGGCAGTTCAACCACATCAATGCCAGCAGCCTATGACAACAATGATGGTGGCCATGTGATCTGGTTCCACAATGATTGTCTCATTCACAAAAGTTTTTCTTTGGCCAGCTTTGCCTGTAAGGAAGCAAAGGTGGGGTGATGGGTATGGAAGTAGAATAATGGTGTGAAGGTTTGTATGTTGTACATTGGTTTTTTGATTTCATAAGATTATATATTGTGCATAGCAAATTCATGTTAGGGTATGTGATTGTGGGGGCAAAATATCTCCTCTCAGAATCAATCTCTGCAGAGTGGATGGGAAACAGGAGGAGGGAGTGAGAAAGTGGTTGTGAGTGGGCTGTGACTCCTGAAGGAGTGCTCAATCTGCTCAAGTGCAAGTTCATGAGTGACATGGGAGGACACTTTGCCATTCATGTTGCCACTTGAATTCATGAGAAAGTCATGAGTGAAATGCCTGCAAGATCTCTACGTGCAGGGAACCTTTCAATGATTGAAGCGATGATGAAAAGAAATTGCAGCCTGCCACAGGCGCTGACTTGTATTGTGATATGGGCATCCTCAATGCCCAAGAGAGCCCCTCATTAACTCTTGAAAATAAAGCCAGCAGCCTGGGCTGCCCAATGTTGAAATGATGGGAAAGTGTGGTGTTAATGTTTGAAGTGATCAAAGCATTGGAGCTGGCATGGGTGGTAAAGGAGTGAATTGTATGTAGAATGCTTTGCCATGGCCAGGGCACACTGGTCTGGATTTGTGTGACCTTTCTCTCCTCGGGTGGAGTGGCACTGTAGATTTTGGGGGGGCATGTCCAGCAGTTCAGTAGCCTCACACCCACCACTTGACACCTAGAGATGGTGGAGATCTGGATTGGTCTGGGGTAGGGGCAGTGAACAAAGTTCATAGAATGGTGGTGTACAAGCAACTCATCAAAAATTTAGGGTCAGGTGGTCAATTGAGGGTACATGTATAAGTGTTTAAGCCTGGGAGGAAATGGGTAGCCAGCCAAAAGGGGGTATGGTGATGATTCTGGCCAGGCTCATGGCCACAGCCCGGGTGCTGCTACAGAAGATTTTGATGGCTGATGTTGAAAGAAAAATGCACCAGACAGCCTCTGGTGTTGAGATGTAGTGGAGTTGTGGATGTTAATCATCCAATAGCCATCTAACATTCATGACTTGATATGGAGAACAAAGCATGGTTGGGACCTTTGAATAAGTACTTATAAATGTATAGGAAAGATCAAGCAGTGAATATAGCCCTTCAATGGTTGGAGTGGTGACCATCCCAAAGAGTAGAGAGAGTGGAGAGTAAGAACAATCCAGCATCAAGCTCAATTGGCAGTAGGTCAACTTGTGTGGTGGTCATTGATCTTGGTGTATGGGTTAGGTGGCAATGTGGCGTAGTTGTATATGCAGCTGGCCTTCGCTGTCCTTTGCATGGATTGGCACATGTGCAGGAGATGACATAATGATATCTTCCAGGGCACATCCCATGCTGTATAGCTAGAGAAATTAGGACATTAGCAAGTAGAGCAATAGAAGAGACACAAAGGGTAAGTACCTTCACAAATGATGTGTGCATGAGGCAGGGCCATGCCTTCGGAACTCACATGACATAAACACAGTTTGTATGTGGACGAGAGCTTCTTAATCTGGGCCAACAGCATTTGCAGTCATGTCTATTGGTTATAAGGGGAAATTCACATGTGAAATGAAATATGGATCATTAATCCTTACTCTTAAACACATTGGTTTGTGACAATGGGAGACTTCAATAGCAGATTGGCATGTCTGAGGGGAACTTTTATCTCTGGCCAGTTTGGATTACATGTTTGCCTGTGATCATTGAGTTTGGGTTTCCCCTTTTGTTGGTGCAAGGGCAAGGGCATCAAGCCACCTTTCAGAGTTAGTATTTGGGGGATCTTGTGGTGAAGCTGCGCAGGAGTGTGAAAGAGTCATCCAATTATCTTGATTGTCATCAGAGTCCTCAGTGTGGAAGCAGTTCCAATTCAGCATGCTTCCTTTTCTGATGAAAGTCTAGGACCTCATCTCTACACACGAGGTACATGTCACTGACACTCACACCTAGCAGCAAAGGTGGTGAAGCATGGCTCTGTGAGTAATTCAGGCTTTTATAGTAAGATGTTTAGTGAACTCTTTGTGTATATTATAACCCCAGCCAGGTTGTGGGCATGAGGTAAAGTAAATGGGTATTGTAGAGCCTTGTTAAGGGGTGTAAAATGGGAAACTTAATGGGTGTAGAGTCTGCAGCCCACTGGCACAAACAACTGTCATGAATTTGGGTGCAGTGCATCCCAATATGGTACAAAAGCAGCTACTCTGAAGTAGCAGTGTGGAAGCATCAAGGAGCTCTATGTAAGCATTTTCCACCTCAGGTGAAAATAGTAAAATTGTATAAATATGGAGTAAGGGGTTGTAAATTCCATATCATGCTGCCACAGCATGGAACCATGGCAGATGGTACATGATGGGCTTCAGCAACTCTAGCTAGACACAGAGGATCATACAGGAACCCAATGCAAGGGGTGGTCTGGCCCACTCTGTGGGGAGATGAGTGTGTATGTCTGACTGGACATAGCAAGCCATAGAACCACCTTAAGGAGAATAAGAAATGATAAGAGTACAGATGAGTGTTAATTTGGTAGCAGTCCAAATTAGGTTTTGGGGCGGTTAAGCACCCAGGTGGGGTTCCAGATTGGGCTTGTCCATGTTTACCTTCGACAGGATTGTGTGTTAGTTTGAAGGTATAGGGTCTGGAACGTTCTTAGGATGAGTCTCTAGACATTAGGTCCATAGGTCTGGGTTTATGCCATGATGTTAGAAATAAGAGTAAGTTCTGTGGTAAGGTCACACAGTGCGAGAATCGCGTGTACTGTCAGTACACTAGTGGGTAAGCAGCCAATGGAGTGGAAAAAAGATACATTTCCAGATCTTCCCGTGGCTAGCTATTCGTCTACTTACATAAACAAATACGGATCTAGCTAAAGCCGGGGCAGCACCAAACTCCTGTGGAAAGCTTTCCACCAGATCGTTTGAGAAGAAAAGGAAAAAAAGGAAGTAAAAAGGAGGGAATTACATTGGTTCATAGTGGTAGCAACGTTTTAATAGGGCCAAGTGCCAGGTCGGACTAATATCCACTAACAATGCCCCCCAGTCTGGTGGAATGAAGGCCTTAATGTTGGTCGGAGTGTTGTTTGGGTGCCTGTCCTTCATGCTGTCGTAAGATCTCTCTCTGGATAGCTCAGTTGGTAGAGCACCTGACTAGAAGGCAGGAGGTCCCAGGTTCAAACCCTGGTTCCACCATAATTTTCAGAAATAACAACCACCACAGCAGTGTGGAAGATAAAAACATCCAGTATCAGAAAATGCAAAATCACACCACTTCCAGCCTTTGGATGATCACATGACCATTTATGAAATTAATTACAGCTACATACAGAAACCAATTTTGTTCTATAACTCCCTCAGTTTTGATCAGAAACATATGCCCATATAATGCTTGGAAATCTATGATTCATACCTTTCAAATGGTACCAAATACAAGTCAAACAGACCAAAACTGCACTCTCCAGACTGATTTTACTATCAAAATCCGGAATTTCCAGTATTAAAAAAATTTCTGTCAGTTCACATCCAATCCTCTTGGAATCACCACACCTAGAAAGATGTTAACAATCTGCATCAAATGGTACCAGCAACATGAAGAACAGATCAGAACTGCACTCTACAGAACAATATTACTATCAGAATCAACACCCATCAGTATTTTATGAATTTCTCCATCAGTTTGCATCCGATCTGCTTGGAACCACCATGACTAGAAAGCTGTTAAAAATCTGCATCTAATGGTACTAAGCACACCTATTACAGATGTAAACCACAGTCTCCATATCAAATCCAACCTCATGCACATTTGTTTCATTATTAACCAGTGATGTAAACATCTTAACCACTGGACTACAAACAAATCAATCTCCAAGAACTCAGAAATATCCTTCAATTTCATCTCCCATTGCCACAAATAACTTCTAGAACTTCACAGATATGAAAGATAACCCTCCTTGACAACCTTATTGTTCTGTTTATGAATCACTCACCTTCCTTGCAACCACTTTATGAAAGATAACACCTCCTTAGCAACCCTATTGTTCTGTTTATGAATGACTCACCTTCCTTGCAACCACTTTATGAAAGATAACACCTCCTTAGCGACCCTATTGTTCTGTTTGTGAATGACTCACCTACCTTGACAATGCTATTGTTCTTACATATGACTCACATATGAGTGAGTCATTTCTCTCTAAACACAGCCACCTTGGAAAGGTATAAAAGCCAGTAGATTTTCCTGTGTCCCCCCATCTCCTCACTACTGGGAATATACTACTGTCTACAAATCTGCTTGCATCTGAAGAGAGTACTGATCTAAAGCCATCTGGAGCTAAGTCATATACAAGGTTGTTAAGACTAAGTCACTGGAAGCCCTCTATGGAAATACTAAGCCAAGGATAGTTGCAGGACCTAAGGTTAGAGTTGCTGGACATCCAAGGAAAGGTGAGTAATAATGAAGTCAAGTCAGAAGAAGAAAGAAACACATTAACACACTGAATCAAACTTAAACTAGTCTAGAACCCTCTTTAGAATCTGCATTTTGACTAGGAGGACACAAATAGGTACACACAAATAACAATAAACAGTCCAACACAACATGTATAAGCCTTTCATAAGCATCTCATGATATACCATTGACTATAGCTAGTGTTAGTGGTGTATGAGTCCGGCGGGCACCCGGCCTTACTACCATTCTACTTATGTACATACAATGTACCTCTTGTTCCTACTTGACTCTTTCTTCTCTTTTCCCCTTCTCAAACCAACCCGGTGGAAAGCTTCTCCACTGGAGTTTGGTGCTGCCCCGGTTATAGCTAGATTCGTCTACATTTACGTAATCGACTTGCATAGCTAGCCACGGAAAGACCCGAAATGTATCTTTTTTCTCCTCATTCAGGCTGCCGTCCGCAGTGTACTGAAACAGTACACTACGGTCTCTGCACTGAGTGGCATATTACTACTCAGACCCGTAAGCTACGTTATGGTTTACCCCAAGGATACGGTTCCCCGACTCAGCCCCATTCTTGAACCCTTCGTCGACCTGACTTGTGGAACGACTCGTATTCTAACCGGTGACAGCCACGACCGTAAACCCGGTCCGGAACCCCCACCGGGATTGTCTTGTCACCTTAAGCTCAATTCGGATACTACCGAATTAACACTGGTGGAGTGTGTAAGAACCCGAATACAGGATTCGACACTCATTTCTCCTATCCTCGACCGAGCTTACGAAGCGCTCTCAAACAAGACCTGCAACCCCCTGTTAAACAGGGTGGATACCTCAACAGGGGTGGTCACTCCCCCAAAAACTATCGAGACCAAAGGCATAGCCTCACTGAACTGGACCAGGCCCAGCCTGAGGTCTGGACAAAGCCCAGATTCCACCGCCTCCAGCCTCACAGGAACGGCATGGAAGCCTGGCCACCACACGCAACGTGATTATTCAGATACCCGGATGAGCGAGGCCGGGTGGGTACTTAAGGATCATTTGTTGTCTACAAACTATACGGACCCCTTACATGTCGACTACTACATGCACACATCCCGAAACACTCTGCAAGACCCTCGTCGAGATAGTGGGTCGGTCATGCCTGTATCGAACGAACGAGCCAGATCTATGACCAACGAATCCTTGACCAACGAAAACTCCGTAGATCAGGAACTACTCCGTCGAAGAACCCTACTGGCATCGGTAGCGGACTCCATACGACGTGAGCAAGGTCCCAGCGCAGCTGCCGATGTACGTTTGATCAACACCTCGTTATATCATTTGGCGTACAATCTGGATGTGGAGTCTCCCTCATTCACCAGTACCGTCGTCCGTGCGTCTCGCACAGGACACCCTACAGTCTTTAAACCTGACACAGAGTTCTGCCTTACACTGTTACAATGTGGCCAAATATTGCAAGACACTGCAGCAGAAATGGCAAAGCATTACTTCCTATCGGACCCCGATCCCTACAAATTCGACCCAGGGGGCATGTTAGCTGTCCATATGAGTGCGGGAGTCTCCTCTGAAGACAAGTCCTACAGCTAGCTGCCTTGGCCCTACGTCGGTTACGCACTGGACTCAAGATCATTGCACAACTGCAAAGTGTCGACGAAAACGAATCTGTAGCTTATACTACAAACTCCAAAGCACAGGGGTACGTGACTGGGATCGTGAACAACCCTCCCCGGGTCGCCTCGCCTTTAGCAGCTTACTCAGTACCGGAACGAGGGTTACTATGGCAAAGTCAAGAGATACCAACACCTGGAACATTGGCCAGTGACGAAGGGACCCAACTGCCACGACCTCGATTCGACGTTCGACAACCCCGCCCTTCAGTAGACCCTCTACGACAACAGGTTCTGGCAAACTCTACCAGAACGACTGGTATTCGAGGGTCTGAATCCAGGGATTATTGATCTGAACCACCTCCCAGACTGGTGGACACCCCCTTGGCTCCTCGAGTCCCATCTGATCACGGATGGCCGGAAGGCACACACTGGAATCCCCCAGATGGGGGGTCCCCGGATGGAGATGACTCAGGGAACGGAGATGGACCCCCTGGTGGAAGGTTCCCCCATCAAGGACGACCTCCGATGGGCCCGGTGGTGGCCATCCCGACCGAGGGTGGCCCAACAACGGTCCTCCTGGACCTGGTCCACCAGATCGTGGGCCACCAGCTGTGGGAATTGACGATGCGGCCCGTCAACGAGAAGCCTACTACGAACCTAAGTTCAAACTCGAATTCCGGCCCAATGACCTACCAGAGTATGATGGGTCGGATAATGCTTTCGTTACGTGGACCGAGGACTTGGACCATTACACCGCTGGGAGTTGTCGAATGCGTGAACAACTAGCTTTTGCCGCTACCATGAGGTTTACCAAACACGCAGATGTATGGTGGCGGAGCCTGCCCAATGCTACAAAGATTCAGGCTAGTCAAGACTGGGACTCATTGAAACTCATTATGAGGACTCGATTACTGGGTACACGTTGGTACGACAAGCAAGTCACTATCTACGACGAACTACGATTCCGTAACCGAGGGCACGAAAAGGAGACACCCACCGAATGGCTTACCCGTAAGGTAAGGGCCTGCCGAGTATTGCACCCGCTGCCTGATATACCCGATCCTGTGTTCGATTCCCTGGAAGTGGGTACTCTTATGGAACACACCCCACCATCCTGGAGAGCCTACGTGGATGTGGACCTTTGCCACGACACAGACGCCCTATTCTCGAGAGTTAAGGACCAAGAGGATGCCCTTTTGGCCATATCGAACCTTTCCAATTCACGACAGACCGAGGACATAGCCAATGAGGTGATACGTCGAGTACATGAGGATCTTCGACGAAGCCGGTACCGTTCACCCGCCATGATGGCCAGTTCAAGTTCACTCGAACTGAGTTACGCATACGAGCCCAGTGATGTGAGGTCTAAAAGGAAACCCATTCGGCCATGTCGACATTGTGGAAGCAAACTGCACTACGATTACGACTGCGGTTCCTACAAAAAGGATCCAAAGCGAGCCAAACCGACTACAAGTACTAGACGTGACGTAGCCTACCGTAAGGCCTACATTGCCATGACTTCAGGGTCGGAAGAGGTCTACCAGGCCGCTATGGTAGCTGCCCACGAAGCTCTTAGTAGTGAGGAAGAGGACAAAAAAACTGACATTCTGTTTACTGTACCCGATGAATCGTCCCTAGAGGGAATTGTTTGCTATGTCGTCCCTGGTGAGGGTGGATCCGCCCCTGACCTAAACATTGACAAGACACACGACTCCCCTGAAGAAGTGTACGCTCCAGAGCCTACGGTAAAAGGCCCCCAGGACTAGCCAGCCTGGGAATGGATGCTTTCAAATTGCAATGTTGTGTCAATGATGTGAACGGCCCCATGATTGAAGTGGTCACCAACTCGGGAGCCGCAGCCACCTTAGTGTCAGCCAAGTGTCTGAAGGCCCTGAAGGAACGAGGCCCGGCAATTAAGCAAGGGTTAAAACTGAGACTACTGCACCTTACTGGGGAAGCCAAGTGTCTAGGATATGTTACGCTCGATCTGTATTTTCGTAGCCAATTGGGGCCTGTACTACTCCGAGGAGTCGAAGCCTACGTTGTCGACGGAATGAACGCTAACCTCTTAATCGGTGAGGATACGCACCGGGCCTGGCAACTCCATACCATGAGACCCGAACACGAAGCCTATTGGCAAGTGGGAGACAGCGAACACCGAATCCCGGCTAGCCGCACTACAAGAGATCAGGAAACCTTCATTGCTTCCTGGCAATCAGTAGATGTCCCGTGCGATGAAGCCGTTCCCGAGAAAGGACTGGGCACCATCACCCCAGGAAGAAGGAAAACGGGTACAGGGAAGATTGTGGCCCTGGAAGATACTTATATTCCCGGAGGACATGTGGCCCAAGTACGGGTTAAAGGAGACTACAACCATTACAACGGACTACATCTAATCGAGAAATGGATAATATGGAGGGGTAGTCACAGCTTCCTAGCCTTGGTCGACTGTATAGTGGACACGGTGAAGGACCTAACTTTACCTATTGCCAACCCTTCTTCCTCGCCTAAACTGTTACGCAAAGGGGAAGTGGTGGGACACATGCTCAATCCCCTCCAATGTCTCAGCAAGGAGTCCGACTTGAGCCCAGAAGACAGGGAACGGTTTGAACGAAAGGCCCTATTCATTCGCACGCTTGTAGAGGGATCGCTCAGTAAACAAGACTTGAACCAAATGGGCCCCAAGGATCGTCCCAGGAGCCCCCAGGAGACCACCGGTGTGGACTCCCAGGAGTTCACTGGGGAAGGTCCGAAGACCGCCGAGACGGGTGATACCACAGAACGAAGGTCCCAAGATTTGGAGAGCCTGATCAACATGGACCCCTCCCTGGCCGCCGAGCAGCGGGTACGCCTCTATGAAGTATTACGGAGGCACGAACTGGCTTTCGGATTCGACGTATGATTGGGCAAGCACCCTACCAAAGTGCACATCAAACTAGTCCCCGGTACCAAGCCTATCTCATCCGCACCGTACATTGCCTCTCCCACTAAAAGGGAGCTCATCGACAAACAGTTGGACTTGTGGTTGAAACAGGGGGTAATCAAACCATCAAACAGCCCTTGGGGAGCTCCAGTTTTGATCGTACACAAAAATGGCAAGGACCGACTCTGTGTCGATTGGAGGAGGCTGAACACCGCCACCATACCCGACCAGTTCCCGATACCACAGCAAAGTGACATTTTACAAGCGCTCTCCAGGGCGCAATATCTGTCCTCTTTCGATGCACTAGCTGGGTTCACCCAACTGGAGTTCAATAGTACCTCTCAACCCTACACTGCCATGAGGACACATCGGGGATTGCATCAATTCACAAGAATGCCCTTCGGATGGAGGAATGGTCCCCCGATTTTCCAACGTGTCATGCAGGAAATCTTAGCCCCCTACCTGTGGATATTCACACTAGTATACATCGGCGATATCGTGGTCTACTCAAGAACCTTTGACGAGCACCTCGACCATATTGGTACAGTCCTCAAGGCCATTAAAAAGTCTGGAATTACGCTGGCGCCCCACAAATGTCATGTAGGGTATCGAAGTATACAACTTTTAGGACAAAAGGTGTCACGTCTGGGCCTGTCCACCAATGCGGAAAAGATACAGGCCATTGCGGCCCTGGCCATTCCTCGTCACCGCAAGGACCTGGAAACCTTCTTGGGCATGGCCGTCTATTTCGCTGCGTACATACCCTGCTTTTCAGGAATAGCAGCCCCGTTGTTCGTTTTGTTACGAAAGGGTATGCCCTGGATATGGAAGGCCGAGCACGAGGAGGCCTACGAAATGATGAAACGAGCATTAACATCGGCACCAGTCCGCGGTCACCTGATACGTGGCCAAGGCTACAGGCTATACATGGATGCCTCTGATGTGGCCCTCGCTGGAGCCTTGCAACAGATCCAGCCCATATTAATTCGTGACCTACGCGAAACCAAAACCTACGAACGTCTTTATAAGGCGTACAAGGAGGGGGATCCAGTACCCGATCTGACCGTGAAGCTCTCAGAGACCCATGATGACCGTCCAGCACCAGGGCCCTGGGCAGAATCATTTGAAGAAACTACTGTCCAAGTGGAGAGGGTTATCACCTATTGGAGTCGTACGTGCAAGCCTGCCAAAACCCGGTATTCGGCCACGGAAAGGGAGGCCCTAGTGGCTAAAGATAGTCTAATACGGTTCCTGCCCTTTATAGAGGGGGAACAAATCCTTCTCATAACAGACCATGCAGCCTTGCAGTGGGCAAAAACCTACGAAAATGCCAATCAGTGTCTTAGTGTGTGGGGAGCAGTATTCGCAGCCTTCCCAGGGATGACTATAGTACATCAACCGGGCCGTATCCATTCCAATGTGGACCCCCTGTCCAGACTACCGTTAACCCCTGAAGTAGTATCGCCCAAGGATCAAGACCTCCCTAAACTGGTCATGAACGAGAGTGATCAAACGAGTAGTTCGAGTCTCGCTCAACGTTCCCCCAGCATGGGAAGGGCCATATTCGTTCTTACACAAACCCAGACAGTCACACCGAACGATTCGCAGATTACCGACAGCCCACCAGCGACAGTTTCCCCGGGTGTCCCGGACGCAACCACAGAGATCCAAAGTCTAGAGAGGCCGCCACCAGGACTAAATTTGTCTATCTCGACCAATACGATTTGTCGTTTCCAGGAGGGATACATCAACGACCCAGAGTTCAAAGCCATCTGGACCAGGACAAGAGTCAACTCGGCCACCCAGACCCCACAAGGTCGGAAAGTTGAACTTGAACGCTTCCGCCGATTCACCAGGGGCGATAATGGACTCCTACTTTTTAAGGACTCGGATGGCCGATCCAGGTTATGCGTACCCTCGAAGGAGCAACTCACCCTTGTCAAGGAAGCCCATGATGCCCCCCACGAGTCCGCTCACAGCTGGTGGGGAAAAACGTTGGAAATACTTCGCCAAGGATTCTACTGGAAGTCCATGCGAAAGGATGTCCTACATTACTGCGAAACTTGTGACATTTGCCAGAAGACTAAACATGACCGATTGGGACCCAAGGGCTACCTCCGACCAATCGACGTGCCCATGTTACCGTTCGAAGTCATCAGCATGGACTTCATAACGGGACTGCCCAAGTCAGGAGAATACGATGCGATATTAGTCGTCGTGGACAAGCTCATGAAGTATGGCATTTTTGTCCCCACCACCACCCATGTAACCGCGGATAGAATGGCTGCATTACTACATAAAGAAGTATACAAGCATTTTGGCCTACCATCACGGATTGTGAGCGACCGCGACCCACGCTTTATAAGCAACTTCTGGCGCGCTCTAGCAAACTACTTTGACACACGACTAGCGATGTCCACCTCACACCACCCTCAAACTGATGGCCAAACCGAGGTGATGAACCAACACCACGAGACCATGATACGGTGCTACGTAAATGCGGACCGCTCTGATTGGGCCAACTGGCTGGATGTATTAGTGTCTGCTTACAACAGAGCCACGCACTTGGCCACACAGATGTCGCCTGCCTCCTTATTGTTGGGGTATACACCCCGAACTCCCCTATGTTTGCTACAGGAATCGGCAGGATCAATACTCACGGACAGCCCGTTGGCAGACACACGCATTAAGGCCCTTCGGGTCCGAAGGGATCTGGCCCGTGATGCCATTATCCGAGCCGCTGACTCTCAAGCGTATCAATACGATAAAAAACGAAGAGCCATCCTTTATAAAGCAGGCAATGAGGTATTACTAAACCCCCATTCGTTGGAACTCGTGGACGTCAAGGGTACCGGACGCAAGCTTATGCAACGAAGAATTGGCCCATTCGAAATCACCGAAGTCCTCAGTCCCACCACCTATAGGATACGACTTCCGGACTCAATGCCGATGCATAATGTCATCAACCTAGAACACCTTAGCCTATACCGACGATCTCAAGATAAAGACCGACCCAGGATGCCAAATCCTCAGGATGATTTAAAAATCTCCGAAGAGTACGAAGTAGAAAGGATTATGGACTCTAGGTACAACAAGAAAAAAAGGATTGTAGAATATCTGGTTCGTTGGCTGGGCTATGGGCTGGAGCACGATTCATGGCAGTCAAGCTGTGACCTACGTAACGCCCCGGAGGTCGTAAAGAAATTTAAGGACCATACGGCCACCAGTATCACCCCGGACCCTGAGATTCCGTTGGCCCTACTTATGGTGATAGCCGGGTTTGAGGGCCCCACGTTGTTCTCCAAACCGCACATGAGGTCCCTCACCGACTTCCAAAACAGCAGCCCAGCATGCTATACGGGAGAGCCACGATATGGCTACACCTTCTACGAAACATACCATGCCGTCCTAATGCCACCGATCGCACGACTTACCCGAACTGGACATATGGGCATGTTGGACATCCTTGGCCAATGGCCTTCTTTCGAACTAGTCACCTCTGCGCAGCCCCTTAGCCTACTCGCAGCATTTGTGCCCACCTTTCTACAGCCGATCTGCGAAGTACGGGACGAGAACAAACAGTCCGTCATCAAAAAGGAATGTCTAGAGGCTCTACGGTCCTCCTGGGATTACGCCTGGAGCCGAGCAGAGGAAAATGAATGAAACTCCAAATTCCTGATTCCCGCTTTCATCAGGGACATCCGCTATAGGATCAATGCTCCAGATCGCCCCAAGTTCGAAAATCTATTCAAGCCTTGGTATTGTAGCGACGCACTCCATGCTAGATACCTCCAGATCACACGAGTGATTGCAGTACTATTGGCTTACTCTAATTACATCATCGCCCACCAATTATTCACCAGCTCCCATCCACCATACAAAAGCCCGGAGGCCATGGCTACAGTCCCGTGGTATTTGAGCACACCAGTTGGTTTCGTATGGGACAAACCGGCTGACGAGACCATGGACTCCTTGCTTTGGAAGCAGTTACATGCCTACAGGCTTCGTGCGTTTGCGGATTCCAGCCATACCATCCATATGATGGAAGCTCTACCAGAATCCCAACTTGTACTACTGCAAAACGGTTATTTCGCAAGCGACAAAGCCAGATTACAGGAACCACTCATCCTCTGCAACACCTTCGAAGGAGACGCCCCCCCATTCCCAGGGGAGAATGATCGGGAGACTTACAAATGGGAAGACATATTCCCAGGTCCCCCTCCCCGCCCCGACAACTTCAACGTGCTGGATAACACGACCAAACACCTGTACTCGGCTGCATACTACCGACCGGACGGAACCTTCATGACGGCTGCCGAACGACGAGTTGTAAACGCCGGACCACCCCCAAACGAGGACACCACGGAATCCAGCATCTCGCAATTCGATGTACCCATATCCTCGCCAACTTGGGGGGACGAGACCCCTACCACGGAGACCACCGAAGGCACCTCAAGGAGCGGCACGGACACAGACGACTGGTGGAACCAACTGCCCACATTGCCAGTTCCAACCACGGTCACGTATTCCGAACTGGCGTCGACTCGTCCCACTTACATACCACGTACAACACCACGAGACTGACAAAGGGACCCCCGCACAGGATCCAACCGTGTTCCGGGGATACTGGAGGACGACAGACACTGGCGACCCAGGGAGGAGACCTCCTACCGACCTGAGGAAGCCTCACGAAGATCCGGCACGACCAGATGGCCACACTCACCAGACCGCCGGGCCTACCCTCGTGAACCGCCGTACAAGGAGATCGAAAATCGACGAGATCCGCCGTCGCGAGCCGTAGACAGGTACCATCCAGCCAGACCCAGCCAGATGGACCTCACACCGGTACACCAAACCCTCCCGCCCCCCCGCCCCCAAATAGTGGGCCATGTACCCTTTGTAAATGCTGCGGATGGCTCCTGGCAAGAAGCACCCGTAATCCAACTAGGCTTGTTCACCTCTAGGTCAGACCGACTCCACCCCCACAACAGAGCAGAACTAGAAATGGCGCGCGCAGGATCTAGTGGAGCCCAAAGACGGGCCATACGCTCAGAAGTACGCAGGGACCAACATCAAAGCTTGTACGATAGCGATGAAGACTCGTACTCGAACGATCGATGGGGATATTCCTCCCGACGATAAGACCGTCATCCCGCCAGACTGGGGGGCATTGTTAGTGGTGTATGAGTCCGGCAGGCACCCGGCCTTACTACCATTCTACTTATGTACATACAATGTACCTCTTGTTCCTACTTGACTCTTTCTTCTCTTTTCCCCTTCTCAAACCAACCCGGTGGAAAGCTTCTCCACTGGAGTTTGGTGCTGCCCCAGTTATAGCTAGATTTCGTCTACATTTACATAATTGACTTGCATAGCTAGCCATGGAAAGACCCGAATGTATCTTTTTTCTCCTCATTCAGGCTGCCGTCAGCAGTGTACTGAAACAGTACACTACGGTCTCTGCACTGAGTGGCATATACTACTCAGACTCGTAAGCTACATTATGGTTTTACCCCAAGGATACGGTTCCCCGACTCAGCCCCATTCTTGAACCCTTCGTCGTCATTGCTTTTTAGCGTTCCTCTTCCTAATGACAGCTTTCGCTGACATCAGGCCTCTGGCCTGGATGTTGTACCCTCCAAGTCGTTGCAGAATCGCTCGAGAATGGCAGAAATCAAGTTTCTCATGCAGCTGCTTGTTTAAGGACCAACAAGATACGTGATGCAGGGGCTGGAAAACCCTTGTGGTCGAGTATGGGCAAACACCGCTTGTGTTGTAGTGTGATATTCGGAACCACCACCATGGAAGAACCAAGTGGCTGCTCAGAGCGCATTCACGCGGTCAGAAACGATCTCAAATTATGTTCGACCAGGTCTATGCTCATGCACGAAACTAGATGAATCAATGCTCTGCTTGCAGGGGAGCACCCTCACATGTATTAAAGCGAGGAGTGGAAAGGGCATTGCCTTTATGGGCGAGTTCTTCTTACACTTATGATACTTTCCCCCCTTATCTGGGAGCATGCCCCCACCAAAAGCCGCAGAGGCTGGTGCCATCTGGACCTGTGTTGAGTTCAGCACTGAGTGGTTCCTCGCATGCCTTGCCAGGTTACAGGACCATGTTGATCTCCTCTTCATCGTATATGGAGAGCTCATATGCTGCACATAATTATCATTCATTGTGTGCTGGCTCTTCGCTGCCTATGTGGCTACTGAGGGTCCAGTTAGATGCTGTTATTTGTCGTTATTCTCGAATGGCACGGAGAGCACATGGATCTAGTCTATATGACACCGAACCCCATTGCCGATGAATCGTTTTGGCTTGCAAAATCTTCCTCTTGTTTGGGTTTTTTTTTTTTTTTTTTTTTTTTTTTTTTTTTTTTTTTTTTTTTTTTTTTTTTTTTTTTTTTTTTTTTTTTTTTTTTTGTTTTTTTTTTTTTTTTTTTTTTTTTTTTTTTTTTTTTTTTTTTTTTTTCTCATCAATTGGGACTTGGGCCTCGATACGCCCTCAGTATCCAACAAGTCAGAATGATGCGTTACATTTCCATACATGGCATTTTTTGTTTAATGCTCACATATTTGCGTCTGATTGTACGCCTTATTTGGCCACTACTCACTGCACTAGAATGAAAACTTGCTTTATGGCTCGCAGCACTTGATTGTGATCCGGCAGTTCCGTTTGGAGAGTAAAGTTTTCTGCCTTTCCTTAGGTCCTTTCGTATTTAAAGTTTAAGAAGTTAAAACATAATTTTATCATTACTTGCCCCAAGCTGCATGTGACTGACAGATGCTCGCCTTTATCCAATGGTTTAGGACGCTACCAATAATTTCTGGTGTTATTCTGGCGGCCACATGTTTAGCCTTCAACCTTTTGGCTGCTGTTGCCCTTCGATGACTGGGCGCTATACTCATTGGACATCCTCATCAATTCCACGCTTTGGGCTGCTGGTTACCTTCGCTGACTGGGGCTACATTTTTGTCGATTGGCATGCTCTCTTGCCAAATCCCATTTTGGCTGTGGTTTGCTTCACGTGACTGGGAGCAATACATCCCAATCGGCACACTGCTCATCAATTCCACATCCTTTGCTTAGGTTGCTTTGGCATGATCTGGGCATACAATATCTCAATCGCCACACTCTTCATCAATCCATGCGTCTTTTGGCTGCTGTTGCTTTGCGCTGACTAGGCTACACATTTCAATCGCTTGGGCTCCTTTATCAATCTCACATCTTTTAGGCTGTGTTGCTGTCGCATCGACTGGGGGCTACACATCCTCGATCGACTACATGTTTTGGGCTTATGGTTGACGGTTTTCATCCTGACCTCCAAGCTCCTGCACACAGTTGCCTTTGCGTGGTTGTGGTGCATTACCCCCTCACCGGTTTCTCGTAATGGCCGGATCTCGCTGCAATCATTCCCCCTGCACCATACATCCACATACTTTCAGATGTCTTCACAGACGAATGTTCAACTGCCACCAATATGTGGCCATCTAGCGAAGTAAGCGGACCAAAATACGATACCTCCAGGGTCAATCCACAACACTACTTCAAAGGGAGCCCAAGGCGCTGTCTAAACCCACCAATGCCGAGCAGCGATGACACAACGATATGGTCTCTAGCGAAGGAGGACTGTGTTGTTCAACCAATGAATTGGGTGGGGCAGCGCAGGTAGGGGGGTGGTGTTCTCCCAGGCTACCTCTTGAAGGCTTCTCAGAAGTCAGGCCAAGTCGGGCGGAGGACAATAATTCCGGCTCTGAACATCCTCCTCACCAGCGACTAAGAATTCAGTGCTAGACTGGTGTAGAAGTCTCCGTTATTCATGCATGGCTGCACGCCTGTTTCCTCATCATTCAACAAGGGTCAAGTACCCGTGTGGGATCCAATCTCGGCCACATCTCACCCTCTAATTCTTTCAGTAGCGGCTCCCAGCAGTCCTTACCTGGCCTGTCAGACCCTTTTGACTCACGACAGAGGTTACCACAAGTACCGAGTGCCGAAAGAACGGGATCTTGAGGAAGAGGAGAACCAATGGGAGCACTGTCTGATGTCATACATCGGTGGGGCCGGTTCTCGATTGGACCAATCAAGTGGGCCCATGCAAGTGTGAAGAAGTTTTTTGCAGAGCTGGATGCAAAGGCCAAGGAAGTGGAATCGAAGCTCCAGAGTCGGTTCGGCACATTTGCATTCGGCCATTCTCACCCTCCAAACAAAGTCGCAGAATGGGAATGGGTGGAATGCATTCCAGCATTGCTGACAGAAAGCCGATCCAAATACTGATCCATGCAGGTACCGTCCCCTCCTTTATTCAGAATACTATTACTTACACTTAAGAATACTAATTGATGCTACTAGTGTCTGCTCAGGATGTATATGGTAACATGGGTGCAGCCAGCATATGCATAGCTCAATGAACTCCTTCTGGAGGAGAGGGATCCCAGAAGGGCTACGGAAGCTGCATGGCTGTATAGCAGAACATGAGTAGTGCGAAGGTTGGAGCTACAAGCTGGTCGCACAATCCGGTGGTGCATTGCTGATGTGTTATATGGCCATAAAGGACAGTGGTTACCACACGATATGTGCAGTGGCTGGCCACCATGGATATTCACAATGTTTTGATGGTTACTGGCAATGCTGCCCTCACCCTGCTGCGCGCATTGCTCAATGACATATGTTGCCTGGGATCCGAGGAAATGGCTGCCTTGGTACAACTCTAATTTATGATGTCCACTCAACTGGAATATATATTGGATTCTATCCTCCTCTGGCATTCCCCGGTATGCTGAGCTCAACCATTCAATGAGGAGCAAGGAAGAGGAAGCATGATGAAGACCCCCAGTACTACGTACAAAGACCAGGACTGCTATCAAGGGATACATTGATAGTCCTTTTCTCGCCTTTGTGAAGATTGACAAAGTTCTATGGACCACCTCGCCAAGGTCCTAGTTCAAAACAAACTGTAATCATTTCGAATTTTGTGCTGAACGACAAAATTTCCGAACTTCGGCACGTCACTCTCAGATCTTCACACAACGTGAATCAGTATAAAACATGTACGTATGCGTCGAGGAGTCTAGCCTCTATGAAAGAAGATAGTCATCACCAAAGTGGATAACTGGCCGTTGGAGAAAGCTAGGAGATGTGGCACCTTATCAAACAGACAGGCATGGAGGAGGTGATACTCTCCTGCAGCATGCACGGGATTATATTGCCCGGCATGGTGCTGGAGAGACGGGAGGAGGGGAAGGAGCAGAGGGGTGAAACGGACGGGATGAAACGTGTCTGATGACAGGAGAAGGACAAGAACCAACAGTGGGAAAAAGTAAGAAGGCTGCTGTGAAGTCCTGACTCACCATCGGGATGAATCGGAGGATGCTGCTCAGTAGACAACTTACTGAGCTTTGGCAGTCAGGCTGCATCTCATGATTCCAGTAATTCATCAAGTATTCCCCGCAGCCACTCCTCACTGCACAACCAGCAGCAGCTCCCAAATCAGCCCTGCCCAAAGCCCCACTTTACCTCTTCTCTATCCATAACTACAGCACTGCCGCCAGTACTCAATGGGCTCGGTCACTTGGAAAATGTGAACATCGACTTGGGTTCTGGGTTTCTCAAATCAATGGACAGAGGAAGAACTTGATGTGGTGCCAGACAGATTGGTTATCAAGGGTTTGGGGACAGCTCTAGTATGAACTTGAATGGGCAACCCACATATTCTGGAGAGCAACCTGGCTATTAGGACCCCCTTTATGCTGCTTCCAACTTCTGTCCAAGTGTCCCTGCCTTGATGGGTCGACACCTTGGGCATTAATACTACCATCTCCTTCCTTGATTTCTTCTCTTGTCCTTCAATGGACATGTTCTTGTTTTATTACAGGTCCTTCAACAGGCATCCTGCGTCTCAAAAAACCATGCTAACTATGTGTTTCCCTCATCTTTGCTTTGTCTTTACCATAGTTAATATTACAATAGAATTAATGTGCAGAGCACATGTATGAGGTTCCAAAACTGTGCAAGTCCATCAGTTGAACCCCAATTAGGCCCTAATTGGGCCCTAATCAGGACCCAAGTTGAAACCAGAATGGTGGATTGGGGCCCCAATAGTGTCTGGTACCTACTTAGGTACCAAATCATGCCCCAGAATAGATACCTAAGAAGGGGGTCACATACGGCTGCCCAAGGTGATACTGCCAAATCAACAAGATGACTCAGAAACAAGCAGAACAAATCAGAAATGAAACAGAAGTAAACCAGAGTTACCCAGAGAAGCAGACAAACTCTGACAGGTTGATGCTGTACAACTTGATAGACAACAGTACAATTATTTATACCACATTTATATGAATTTCTGTGCATTCCACCCAGAAGCAGAGCATACCTACATTGAGCTTCTTGATGCCCCCCCTACTACTTCTGAAATAGCTGCATTGTACCACATCAGCAATGCCCCCTGCCCAAATGCATGTCAGTTGTTTGTACAATGAGCTGCTGACACTACTCCCATTAAAGTACTGATTTTACACACTTTGTATGAGCCTTTACAGTATCCCTTACTCTTCCCTCATGGCACTCCAGGCTGGGGTTCAAATTTACACAAATAATTTACCCAGCATGCTTACTATAAAGCCTGATTGCTCATGGAACCTCACTTCAGTACTCCACATATCCCACCACTCCACATATCCCACCACTCCACATATCCCACCACTCCACATATCCCACCACTCCACATATCCCACCACTCCACATATCCCACCACTCCACATATCCCACCACTCCACATATCCCACCACTCCACATATCCCACCACCTTCCTTAATAAATTCCTTTTTAACCCTTTAGCATATAAGTAGCCATATTTTGTACTCTCACTCCTTAGAAGATCAAGAATATATTGTCTTCAATTGATCTCACCTCCCATGAAGTCCCTCCTCATTTTGTGACTTCATCTTAAGGATCCCTCATGTTGAGTCTCTTAGACATCAGTCCACTCCCTCCTATTCCTTTGCCTTCACACTTATGTAATCCTCATTTCATGAACCCTCTGTCAATCATCCTAAGGATCTCTCATTTGTACTTGAACCAATTACCTAATCACCTCCTTGTACTATGAATGACCCTTAACAACCAATTGGATTGTGGTCTGGAATGTATATTAGGTGCATGAAGCACAAAATCCAGTAGTCTTCCCCCTCCCTCCAGTTTGAAGCTCTTTGAATTGCTGCTGGTCCCTGGATGATCTCTCACTGAGAAAAGCAAATTCTAACTACAGTTTGAATAAGGCCTCAAGAAGAGATCCTTAGGGTGTGGTAATTTGACAAGAATACATATCTTCACTTAATTGCTTGGGCTTTGTTGGTTTACAGCAATTTTCCCCTATTCCAAAAGACCTTGTCCACCCAAACCTGAATGCTTGCAAACACTGATGCATATAAACCACACCACTGCCAATCTTCTTGCCACTAGTCCAACCCAGCAGCATCTGCGAAATAGGAATACAAATACTTCTCTCTTGCCCCACCACCATTGATTCATATCTAGAGGGTGGATTCTCCGACAACCCTCAGGGCTCGACCATCAGCAATTATGCCAACCCCTTTACAAGCAAGAATGTCATCCCCATGCGACCCAAAGACTGATTCCTCTGACCCATCAATGTACCTCACTGAAGTGTACAGCCTCATCCACAAGATTGGCACATCTTTGCTGGATGAATTTCACACTGCTCAAATATGGAACATACACAAGCTTGTTTTCGATGCTCACCCCAACTACCATAAGCAAACATGTCAGATCTGCACTCCACCTCATGAAGGTGAACACATGATGACCTCGCACATCCTTGCTGCCCTCACCAAAATGAACACTGTGCTCACAAAAATGAATGCTGAGCTTATGAAAACAAATGCCGAACTGACGAAAACAAATGCTGAGTTCATGAAAATCAAGTCCAGGCTCATGAAACAAATCCAACTCCCAATGGACACCTTCACTAACTCCTTGAACACCAGCCCCACCCCAAAAGCCAGTCAACACACTTGAAACCGTGCTAAAGACAACATTCCCACTCCCTCTGCCCCTAGTGCATGGAGGCATTCCGAATGTCCAAAACCCATAACCCCAACAGGCCCAGCCAAAAAGCTCTTTCCCGCCCACCTGCCCCCTCAAAGCCCAACATGCCAAAACCACCCAGGTCACCTCAATATCCAAGTCTCACCACCAATCCTGGCCGACAAGCAATTGACTGCCAATGACACAGTTATCAGCATCAATTGCAGCCTCCGTGAGGCACACACCCCAAACAACATTACCATGATGTCTGTGCTATACTCAATGGCTGGTAACCCCATTGCCATTGCCTGCCCCCCTTGCTCAGCCAATGACCTACAACCCTATGCGACCCTTATTGCTAAAGCCATATTCCCGCTGGTGGAAAAGGCTCAAGGATGCCCTGACAGCCAATACTTTTGAGTGAAACTCGACCATGTCCTGTTGAGGCGGGGGGATGGAACTCAGATCACCCCAACTGAAGTCGAAGACAAGATTGCAATGAATGTCACTGAATTCCCCAGTTTCATACACCCACTCCCTACATGATGGCTGATAGCTGCAGACAAGATCCCCCAAAGCAACTCCGCCTCATTGGTCTTTACATTCATGCATGAACCAGAAGCACAATGCTTCTTTGATGCTCACACCATTTTCGTCCTTGGTGAACCTTGCAAGACATCTCGATATGAAGAGCACACCCCCAAGAGGGACCCAAAGAGTGCTTCCACTCAGTACAACAACAACCAAGCACCCCATCAGCCCACACCAGAGAATGGAATTGAGATCGATGACCAGGTGTGGACCCCACCCCATGCAGAGAGGAAATGAAAACTGTCAGAAAATGCAGAGGTCCGGCGCCAGTGCCCTCCTCCCAATACCTAGCAAGCTGTCCACATGCTCCCTGCATACAAAAGCCTCACTCAAACTATGATATGTCCATGAAGATGAAGGGAAAGCAGACACAAGACAAATGCAAACTCTCAGATGATATTGGATGTGGTACCTCAGGACAAAGGTGTTCAAGGTCTGCGGTTATGGACACAGCTCTTATCTTACCTATACTGTGTATATACAATTCCTGGACCTTCAGTCCCCTGCCCTTGGTGCCCTTCAGGAGCAGCCAGTAGTTGCAGGTAAAATATCAAGATATTCATCATCATCACCTGAATGCTTGGATTAATTCTGTGATCCTGTTACAAGTCATACTCATAACCTCACTTATGTACACAGAATAACCAAGCCAATCGTGCCATCACATGACCTTTCCCCTTGCCACCATTGTGCCTTCCTCTTTCAGCATTTCCTATTATATACATCCCTCCTTTATTCAACACCCCTTTATCCATAAAACCCTTTTGATCTCTAATAGTATAAGTAGTTACTTGATGTACACTCGCTCTTTAGAAGATCAAGAATATATTGTCAACCAATTGAATTCCCCTTTTGCAATCTCAGTTATCACTCATGACTCTCATCTTAAAACCTTCACATATTAAGTCTCAAGAAGCCAGTCTTCCTCGTACGTACTCGTCTCTCATGACTTATGTAATCCCCATTTCACAACTCCCTCGTCAATCACCTTAAGGGCATTTCCTTGTATTCAACTTGATTATGTCATTGTATCTTTCGCCTCAAGTACAACCCTTAACAGATCCCCTCTTTTTTCCTCAGCCCAACAACACAGACTGTAGTTGGATTGATTCTTAATCATCCAGCTTACACTGTATGGCCTGCTGTCCTGCAAGTCTGAGATTCTCTAAGTCCCAGTTTTGGCCAATTTCAGCCAATTCTGGGCTATGAAGTGAGAATGATAAAAGACTGAATTCAGCCAGAATAGTAATGGGACCATATTGGGTCATACCTAATTGGGTAGGCTTAGGTGACTGACCAAGGTGACAGTTGTCAGAGGTACAGCCCAAGAGTATCAGACAAAGAGGGAGATAAAGAGCACAGAGATTGAAACTGGGTTGTATCATTCATGCAAATGGCTATGCAAGATGTGACATGACCTTAGCTAACAGCAATCGAGATGGAGAAGTTAAGATATCCTTTCCCGGCATAAGCCGGAGCCTCACAAGCACAAGAACTAATTACGTAAGCTACACAGATATAGATATTCTCATTACACCTGCTTACACCAGATAGTTCTATGTGGCCAATGCTGTGGTAGCTGTTGCTATTATGACTTGACCTTTGGAATATAGAACTGGTATGACTGTATTCATTAGAAATGTTTTTCCATGACCTTGGAATAGGATGAGAGGATCATTGTGCTTGACAGTCACATTCAAGATGTTCCATTGCTGGGATTAGAGGGGACATGTGCTTTGGCAATGATGAAGAAAATGGTCTCTTCCTCATATAGAGGTGTACCTCCAGGGACTGAACAATGGAGGATCGCGGGTTGTGCGAGGTTCTCATTGACCATGACTGCGGTTTTGTGGACACTGAGAAATAGAGCATTGAATTCTCTAACCCGAGTCCCATTGGTGACACAGAAATGGCTCGAGGAGATAAAACAAAGACATTCACAAACAGAGTGGAGGAATGGACTCGAGGGATGGTTGGGTGATGAGATGGAGGTGTATAATAAGGTCACTCGAGAAATATAGGGGTAAAGAGCACAAAGCAGACTCACTGTCATACCGTAAGGGTGTTTGTTCGAGGTCATGCCCAGTCGGTGATAGGTAGGGCTTACTATACTAACCAAAACAGGCCAAGAGACAGATTAGTTACTCACAGACCAATGACAGCTAGGTTCGCACAAGCACACAGCAACTTGTCGTGCAGGGATAATATAAGAATGATATGGATAACAAGTCGCAAGAGGTTGCCTGCCTGAAATGATGAATTATAGGCCTCCGGCCTTAGATACTGTTGCGTCGGTGGCTGACGAAAAGGAAATCGGGAGGAGACGGATGTCACTCGAGGTCGGTAAGCATGAGGTCGTGGCCTCGACCTGGGTTGATAAGTTCTTCAGACAGAGACTCCTGTGGCTTAAACTAAACCCTAACTCGCCATGGTTACACGTGATTGGAATTACGATCAGCTGATTGGTCCGACCCCGTCCGTGGTTATTCCGACCACGTCCGTGGCTATTCCGACCACAGCCGAGGACGACATGCAGAAATTTCGGTGGGGAGAGAGTACCGAATCCACTAGAGTGGTGTGCAAGGACATTTATTGAATGGATTCATTGTGAGGTGGAAACGATGTTCTAGACGTTGCCCAAAGCATCACGCGGCTCGAACCGGCTGTTTCAGTCCCGGTGAAATACCTGCACTTCCCATCCGGTCATCCATGGAATCAAATTATACTTGTCCTTCCCACTTCCTATTTCATCGCAACTACCCGTTCACGCGCGATTTTCCTATCTCGTGTCAAATATAAGCTCGAAAAATCCACTACACTTCCTCTAGATCCCTTCTCCCCAATATGTCTACCCCTCCTGATCTCAATATTTCCCTTGCCAAAGTCGTTCCACCCAATGGTCTCAGACCACCCATGTTCCATGCTCACTCACATTTTGACCGCATCCTCGCTCAACTACGTTCAAAAACTACCCTCTCGAGAAGTTTATTTATCTCTCACAGCTCAAGCTGCGCGACAGCAACTCCTTCTACACCCTTCTTGTCAGGAACATGTCGGTATGAGATCTCCTTGCGTGCTCAGCACAGGATACTTCTCATGTCCCTCTGAAACGTAGGAAATTACACCGTTGATCTACACCCCTACCGTTGGCGAAGCCTGTGTGAGTCACGTATTTTCCTTCGCTTCAAACCAACTATGCTCATATCACTATGATTCCCCAGGTTGAATACTCCCAGATATACCGAAATCCTGAGGGTTTATTCGTCTCAATTCTCGACAAGGGCTCTATTAGTTCGGTCGTGCGCAACTGGCCCAAGCCTCACAGCCAGGCGCGTATTACCGTCATCACAGACGGTAGTCGTATCCTTGGATTGGGCGACTTGGGTGTCAACGGAATGCCAATTTCAATCGGAAAACTCTCTTTATACATCGCTGGCGCCGGTATTCACCCCGACAGTACTATTCCAATCTGCCTTGACCTTGGAACCAATAATGAACGGAATCTTAGCGATCCGCTGTATCTTGGTCTAAAACGTCGTCGGTCGAGCGAAAAGGAGGTTAGCACTCGGCGGCCCTCCTTTCCCTCCTTCCGTGATTGTCTTATTGAATTATCCGCCTCCTGTTTTCTACATAAATTAGATGACCGAATTCATGCAAGAACTCATGGAGGCTCTGAGCACAACCTTCCCTCGTCTCCTTGTCCAATTCGAGGATTTCAGCACGGACAACGCGTTTAAATACTTGGAAATGTTCCGGCACTCGTACAAAGTGTTTAACGACGATATTCAGGGTACAGGCGGAGTTGTTCTCTCGGGCTTCACCAATGCGGCTCGAATCGCCTCCAAGGATCCAAATTCGACCTGCCCTAATTTGGGAGATCACAAAGTCTTATTCTTGGGAGCTGGTAGTGCTGGCATCGGTGTGGCGAAGCAACTGATGCTGTTCTTCAAACTGCAAGGGCTTGTCGGAAGATGAGGCACGCGAGAGGATTTGGACGGTTGATTCCAAAGGAATCGTCGTCCACGGAAAACCTGGGCTGGCTGAGCACAAGAAGTGTGAGTCATGCTTTCCTTTTCTGAGTGACCGTTGACACCGCTTTTTTATTGATCGGGGAGTGATAGACTTTGCGCGTCGAGATATGTCGCTCAACGATGTTCTCCCGAGGTCGCTCGTAGACATCGTCCGTCTGATCAAGCCCACCGCCTTACTCGGTCTCTCCACAATCAGGAACGCCTTCACGAAAGAGGTAGTGGAAGCGATGTCAGAACTAAATGAGCGACCAATTATCTTCCCCCTATCGAATCCCGTACACCTTAGCGAATGCGATTACAGTGACGCGGTGGAATGGTCCAAAGGCAAGGTTGTGTTCGCCAGTGGGAGTCCGTTCCCGAAGTATCAGTATGAGGGTCGGACTTACGAACCAGGGCAAGGGAATAATATGGTGTGTTACCTCATGCTTTGGGAGCCAGCACCCCCATACGACACGTACTAATCTACCTACCGTTGCTCATCGTCCGGTATAGTACATCTTCCCAGGCTTGGGATTGGGAACCATTCTCTGCCATGCATCTGAAGTGACGGACTCGATGGTCAACGCCTCGGCTATATCACTCGCCGATTCCGTATCCCAAGATGAGAAAGCTGACGGACTCATTTATCCTCGACTTCACCGCATTAGGGATATCAGTGTCGAGATCGCTCTAGGAACTATCCGAGCTGCGCAACGTGCTGTGAGTCTTCCCTAGTCTCAGTCAGTTTCGCTTGGAGAAAGGGTTGATCCTGATTGTATCTTTCATTTCGGGGGTGGGGGGCGTGAAGGGTGTTGCTAATGCTCCAAAGTTGACGACAATGGACGACGATCAACTGAGGGACTATATCAGATGCAAGCAATGGTTGCCTGCGGATGGCACCTCCAAGTTGTGAAAATACGAATACGCCCCTGCTCTTTGTTGTTGTTAGACCCCCTTGATTGGGTGTTGTCATTGTGTCATTGTAAGTATTATTGTCCGGCAGAAATTCACAGGAGTCTCAGACACTGTAGCAAATTTGACCAAAGATATTATCACAAGGGAGGAAATCAATTGCAATTGGGGCGTGAAAGTGTTAAGGGAGCGTTTCGGCTGTAGATATTCACCGACCGGTCCAATCGGGACCTCGGGCTACCCAAGAATACACATGGGTTGATACGGAGAAGGGGCCTAGAATCGACAGTACGGTGCATGATAGAAGCTAGAGAGGGCTGGGATTATTTTTCCAATGACCCCAAGTGAGATGAAGGCGTGGGTGAGCAATTTATCAAGCTGCAGAGGGCCTACCTGCGTGTGACGAAGGGACACCGTGGGCGGTGAGATATACAGACGTTACTGAACCAGCGGGACTTCGGGATCTTAGACTCTCGATTTCGCGGCTGAGGAACCGTGAAAATCCTGGTACGTGTACCATGAAGACGAAGGACCAGTGCACCATGAGTGGTCGATACAACGACGAACCGGACGCCCTGGAGTATATCATCAACCAATTGCAAAATAGATGAATCGATCACCATTTGTTTGTTAAACTGTGGTAGGTTCATAAGCATGATCGAGGATAATACACTCATTGCCGAAATAATCATAGCAACTGACGGGTAGGATCACAAACCGGCGGGGCTGCTCCAACGACAGTGGTTCAAGTTTTTCCAGGACACCCTTCATGAAGGAGGATGGGAACTCGATCGAGTGGAACGGAGACTGCGGCACCTGCGTCCCTGAGCTCGAACCCCGATTCACAGGCTTCTTCGCCATCGCGAGTGCGCGTCAGGGAGATCCCACAGTGCAGACAGACGAAATTGTGCGATCCCCTTGTACAGCCCACCCAAGCGCATTTCCCTACCCTCAAGAATAGTCAACATAGGTCGGGATTTGGTTCACTCACCCCCCATGGCCAGGTTCTGCCACTGTATATGTATGCATTGCATTGGATCGCACTGATCCCGGGGGTAACGGACGAAGGATATCTGGACGGACATTTCACCCACCCGGAAGTCGCCTCGACTTCTAAAAATACGCTCTCCGGAATTACCTTGACCAAAATCGGATTGTAGCCCCGTGGACTTCCTTCCTAAAGGGATGTATACTTAGATGAGGAGTTGATCCCAATCGGTCCAAGATGTGACAGATATGGGAATCCCATCGCCGCGTGTGTTTTGGCTGATGCCCGCGGGACATTGAATATCCTCACCGGCCCTTCTCGGAGGTCAAGGATGAATTATTTATGAAGAGCTGTTCACAACTCACCATTTGGAGCATCCAATTCGGGTTTCATGTTTTTTTTTTTTTGGTTTCAAGTGCTGTCTCCGCCGCTTCGCCACGGGCGGTGGGGTGTGTTGGCCTGAATTATCTAGAATCCAGACAACAAAGAAGAAGTCACCATATGTCCCACGCGAGGCGGTGGCACTTGGTATATCCCCTCACTCACAACGAGGTGACAGCGGGCTTGAATAATCCAACGACCATCAAGTGGGAGATCCCTGATATTAATATCGAAGTAGTTATAACCCAGCGAGGATATCCTCATCCACCATGCATGTCTGTCATGCTCACCTAGTCGGCGCTTCGATCGAGCATTCTTCGTCCACACTCTTGCCTCAATAGTTTGAATGAAAGAGGGAGAGGGGAACGTCATGGTCCAGGAGTAGTCCTCAACCTATCGGGAGCACAGTCGTCTAGTGTTCCATTATTAACCTCATCCTAGAAATCCCGTCTCCCAAGATATATTAAGGGGAAAATAGGATTACAGGAAGGAGGTCAAGAATGTCTTGATAGATGAGTGTGAGCACCGTTTGGACCTCCTCAAAAGAGAGGAAGCAACAAAGACGACCCAGAGTAGAATAGCTGGTGGAAGGCGTGTCGTCCGCCGCCTCATAATCTGTATCGTGCACCCAAGAAGATGAGGATGCCATGCACAAGGGATTCACATCTGGCCTCCTAAAAAAAATGTATTGGTCGTGCCGAATCCGAATAAGACGCGTACGGGGATTTTGGGATCGACAGTGATGGAAGGCTCGCTTGGTTGGGCCGTGGGTCTGAGGTTGGGGGGTGTAAAATCAAAATCACGCAATCGCCATTGATCAGACTACAACTGATGACGACATGCAAATCCTACATGAAGGGGACTGATGGCTGATTTTTTGAAATTGCGTGTGAGGAACACAGGCTAGGGACGACGTGCAAAGCTCCTGGCTAGTGGGTTGAATGCAACGCAAGGTATGTAGCTATAGGTCTTGCATTGTTGCAACGCGTGACAGACGAGGGTTTTGAAAATGAACGATCGAACTTGACGAAGGTTTCTTGGGAACAACTTCCGTTCCAGGGCCGCATTTACACATGCCAGCCAGCAGATGATGGATGAGTAGATGGAAAAGCCTGAGAGTGCCGCATGCGTACGATGAACTGTTTATGAAGAACCGCCAGCTATGAACGACCGTGGGGTTCTTTGCGCAGCACAGAATCCAGTTCTTTCATGAGTCCGTATGAGGGGACTGTGACTATTGTATTAGCTAAGGTTATGATCGACTTGGGGGAATTCCAGGACCCCAACGTGAACCGGTATCCAGGGGTCCCGGAAACCGAACACAGCATCCCGAGATATTTATTACCATGAAAGGTAATATCCCACGGGCTGGCACTAGCCGCGACGCGGCGGTGGCTCCGCAGAGCTCCTCAAACCTCCTGCGTGCTATCTCTCCAAATATACCGTGCATCCGACTTCTGTTTTGTATTGGCTACGGGCAGTTTTGTTGCATTCTTATAGTGTTTGAAACCCATTTTGGGCCCGGATGGGTCCTGGAGTTCCAGAAACCCACGACCGCCGTAGTGACCGTGAAAACCCTTTCAATTTCGGCTTTGGTTCCCCAGCAGGCCCTTTGAATACAGTAATTCCAGGGGAGCGGGAGTGAACGGCTATGACGGCTTTGGGGACGTTTGTATAAGTGTTGAAAAAACGACAATCTAGTGTATGCCGCCGCTATTCTTGCCTCTTTTTGAAGAGATTGAAATACAGTAGAAGATGGAATGTAATTAGAAATGCCAATCCTCCCCATCTAGAAACCCTGAACAGGCAAGTTGAAATCGTTGGTCCATTGAGCGGTGACCCATAAACTGCAACCAATATCGCCTTCAGGGGGCAACCTCTCTCCGCGCCCCTGGGACCACTTTCGAAGTCGCACATAATTATCAATCTCCAAAAGGCGAGTTGTTGCCAAGTTCCTGGATGGGGCCGGGTCATCGGTCAGTGCATGGCTGACGAAACGATGAAAAATTCTTCAGGGAGTTGGAGTCTTGTGCTCAAGATCCACCTCGAGTCCAGATCGGTACTTAGCTCTTTGCCAAGAGCAGAAAAAAGGGATCTCTAATTGGTGCTATGTCAAGCGAGGACCCCTGCAAGCACTATTAGAGGCGAGATCCAAGGTTCCCGGATTTTGAGGGTGATTTTGAGATTATGCGAGGGGCAAATTCCCGGATCCGGAGCCAAAATTTGGTGTCGGCCAACGGTGAGGCGAGGGGTAGGTTCCCGGATTTGGCTCTTCAACCAAACTAGGCTAGATCTAAAATCCCGTCTGTAGGGGTGTGGTCCGGATGGTGTTATAGTAATGTGGGGTGTAAGTGCCTTTGGTACTATTATAATAATGTTCTGTGTTCAACCCTGGGTAGGTGTGTTTCTTTTTTGGCTTCTAAAATACCTACAGAATGTTGCTTTATGGCTTCCTGCAGTACTTAACTACTCCAGGAAACTTGGTACTATTGTGAAATTGAACAGCCTCACTTTAATGACTTATCCTGGTCAACCAAATTCCAAATGCCTGAATTGCTATCCTACCATCAGCACTGCCCAAGAGCTGGACAAGGAGAAAAAGGTGGAGGATGGAAGAGAAGTTTAGATGATAGTGGGGTTGAGTACACTTGCCTTGGACAACACTGGGGATGCCTGGAGTAGTTTGGGAAGGTCAGGGATTTTTTTGGGATTTTTGGAATTTTTTGAGATTTTTTTGAGGCTAGGGGCGAATTCCCGGTTTTTCATGGCCTGTGAGGAGCCTAGAGTCGATTTCCCGGATTTGGTCTGGGATTTGAATCCGAATTTGTACCGGGAGTCAGGGTCCTTTGGGTCGCCTGCTGGATCTCGCCTCTAACAGTGCTTGCAGGGGTCCTGTCAAGCGCCGCACAAATCCCAGAAGGATACTGTCACATGAATTGAAGTCGCAGGGTCCCCAGCAACCGGTACTGTAATTGGGTGATCGGGGAAGGTTTCCGATTGTGATCGAGGAAGAAGTACTGTACCAGAAGCCGACTCAAATGTCCCCCAAGATACTTCGAGAAGATATTGTAATTGGAAAATAATAATCGCTCTTGACGACTATACCAGTTGAGAGGCCTAGAAAAATGGGGTTGCAGGGCCAATCGCGCATTAAGGACGTACAGGAACGCCGACTAAAGTGACGAGCTGAGAGCCAAAATTCAGCTAAGCACGTGGCGATTTCAGCAAGTTCCAGCCCGTTTTCAGGGATCAATACGGTACGTAGGTCTGCCAGTGATCGGTGGATCCTCAGCTACTAACATGTCGATCATACTTACTCGGAAACACCACACCCACAGAAGGAAATTAGGAATAACGACTAGCCCAGGCCGACTGGGCGGCGGAGCCCGCTACCAGTTCGGTCGTTTGCATTCTTTTTGCTGCAGAGAAACAGACAGATCTATTTGGGTAAGCCATGAGACATACAACCAAGAAAAAACTACTGATCTCTGTCTGGTAGCAATGTCAGTTCTGTATGCCTCCCAAATAAGATGTCTGTCTGCTTACAACCGAAGGCCTTTCCGTTTTTTTCGTCATTATGTGGATTCTCTGACGCTAAATTCCTGTTTATGTTTATCAATGAGAAGCCTTTAAGAGTTGGGGAAACAGGGATGGCAAGGGTCCTGTTTTTCTCATTCTTCTCCATCCGATCCGTTGAGCGCATGATAAATGGTTTGGGCGAGGCCGATGTTGAATTTTTCAGTATTTGTTCTGCAGCGTGCTACGTGGAACATGGGGACAAATCACAGTAGGAAAGAGGTTGGGAAACAGAAACTCTTACAGTAAGTCTGAAACAAAGGATAAGGGAGGAGGATAACGAAGAGATGACGGAAAAGCCGAGGGTCCTGAAATGCGCACACCTTTCTCAGATCCCCTCTATTTCATAGTAAACTGTGAACCTGGGCCGCTAAGACCAGCCTCTAGGTAGCGGGAATTCACCAACTTCCTCTAGTGTCACAGCATTGGAGACCCAGTGTTGCATCCCAAGGAGGGTGTGAACTGTGCAGCGTCCCAAAAAAAAAAAACAACACATTCAATTCAATTTTTCAGACTTCCGACTTGTTGAATACAAAAAAAAAGGACAATGCTGGTGATGTCAACACACATTGAAGGAAAAAACATGATGAAAGGGGCAAGATGGTGTGTGTGCGCGCGCGAACTAAGAGAGGCAGTGGCCCCCAGCCCTTAGATCTTGGACCCGGCGACTTTGACAGCGTCGCCCAGGCGCTTTTCAGCTTCGTCAAAGTTAATGACGTTCCAAATCGCATTGAGATACTGGGGAGGAGGTAGAGGTTAGGTTAAGGGGGAAAAAACCAGAGGAGTTAGTCCGATGGCAGCAACGATCAGACGGGGGTGGGGGTGGGGGTGGGCGAGGGTAACAACGTACATCCGGTTTCACGTTCTTGTACTGCAGGTTTGGGACTCGGTTAGCACACAGCAGTTGGCAGTATCGGCACTGAGAGATGTGAACCAACCTGCAAGTAGAAAGCGTGCTCCCAAATATCGACTCCAATGATGGGAGTGTGGGCTAACAGGGAGGACACCATCAACCACCCGACCGAACAAAGCATTTCTGGCTTGTTGAAAAAAAAAGAAAAAGGACTGGCACGACGTACTCAAGAGAGGATCCTGGTTAGCGGTGGTCGTAATCTCGAGCCTGTTGGATTTCGCATTGTATCCCAGCCATCCCCAGCCGGAGCCCTGGATGGCAGCCGTGGTAGCGTTGAATTCTTTCTTGAGGGCGTCCAGGCCCCCAAAGTCGCGGTCAATGGCGTCCTTGAGGAGACCAGGCTTGAGCTTGCCACCGCCGCCGGCCACGGGGGCGAGGTTCTTCCAGAACAAGGAGTGGTTGATGTGGCCTGTGGTGCGGGCACCGGGGGGGGGTCGTGGTGGTCGAGATCGGTAATGATCGGACGATGCGGGGCTTGGGAAAATGGTCATAAGACTCACCGCCACCATTGAACTTGAGAGCGTTGAGGAGAGCGATGCGCTCCTTGGGGGTTTGCGAGCTTGCGAAGGAGGCCTCGGCGGCATTCAGACCGTTCACGTAGGTCTGGTGGTGCTTCTTGTGATGGAGAGTCATGATCTCCTCGTTGATGTGGGGTTCAAGAGCATTGTACGGGTACGGCAGATCGGGAAGAACGTGCTATGTGTTGCAAGCGTACATTCCTAGTCTACAAGATGCGGTGAGGAGGGGTGGGACTTACAGCCATTGTTGACAAGGTTCTAAGTTCAAGGTAATCAAGCCGGAACTACGCAGTGTGTGTGTAATCCCGCGTCATATGCTCTTATAAAGCACGCCTCAAATTAAAACTACATACATACAAGTACGTTCTCAAAAGATTACAGCAAATGCGTACAAACTGGGCGCTCGAGCCTACTCGTCTTTAAGCTTCTCGTATCCAGCCTTCGAGGCACCCCACCCTGTAAACCAGCCAGCTCGGACTCGGAGTGATAGGCGAGGACGACCCATCGCTCCCACCGCCAGCTTCATCTCTATCAATCCGCTCATATCGACCAGAGCCCCCATTCTCTCCTCCAAGAGGGAGATACACGCTCGCTCCTTCCATCTCGGGCGACGACCCAGTTGCGACTGCCCATCGATGGTGCTGTAGAGTCGAACGACGCGGGATGCGGTAATGGGGGTAACTGAGCCAGCTCCGCCTCCAGCTGTCTCCTTCGTTCGATAAGAGAGATGGGACGCGATGTGTCCACTGAGGTGCTACTAGCCACAGCGCCTGAAATAATATCCCTTGCATTGTGGGTTGAGGGAGGGACTGTTCCTCCCGAAGTAGTAGCGGGAGGTGCGGCAGCGACGGAGGCGAGAAAAGCTGTCCCTTGTGCCATGATAGAGGGACCGTACCTATTCCAGAGTCCCCAGGCCATGTAGACGGGTCCACTAACGGGATTGGCGAGGGTAGGTTGTTGGCCAGCGCCATTCTGGCCTGCAAGGGGGGCCCCCGCGGATGACGACGCCCGTTGCTGCTGCTGCTGCTGTTGTTCCGTGCTCGATGAGGGAACTTGATTGAGCATCACAGATGAGAGGTGTTCCCATAACGTGCGTAGCTTGGACTGCAGGAATGCGTAGAACTGCGCTTTGCAGGAGGCAAGGGCAGAATCGATTTCGGCCTCGTGAAGGCTCAAGAATGGGGCCAGACGCGTTCTATAGATCAAGGTGGCACCCTAATGCTTATGTCAGTCGGATGGGTTATGAGGCGGTGCGCATGGGGATTTCAGACCTGAGTTTGGGGAAGCGCGAGATATAGGAGAAATATAGTCTTGATAACCCAGTAAAATGGGATCCTACGCACAATAAAACTAGTCGACACGACGATACAAAGAGAATTGGGGGAATGTGTGTGATTCTGGATGGAGAGTACGTACCATCGCACGAGCCATTCTGCTACATATTCGGCAGAGATGATAACCCCAAGGACAGACCAGTACATGAGCCATCGCTCAATGTCTTCCTCCGAGGTACCACGAGCAAGAGTCTTGTACGAGGCGTAAGCGGGGTAGAGGAATGCACCAATCAGGCTACCATGATGCCATCCTAGATCAATCCTTCAACTCGACAGAGGAAGACATGAGTATGATGCTCCACCTTATTATGCGCGATACGAAGTAGAACATGTTGGAGGAGATCTATGTCGATGGGAGATCTCGTGTAACGTCTGCGGAACGGAAACAACACCTTTGTCTATCACATGACAGAATCGAGGGGCCACAACAGGAACAGTCCGTGAAAGCTGGGGGTTACGAAGGAGGATGGGTGAGTTCTAGGGCCTTGCCCGGGGGTGAGGAACAGGCTGTGGGAAAAATAATGTAAAAAACTAGGATGGCCTTATGGTCCGAGCAACATGATATTTTTGCCTTGCGGCACGCATGAGCTAGGAATCATTGTTGTGGGTGGTGATCCCATCAATCCGATTTAACCCTTACTGCAACGGGAAGCTTTATCACCATCTATTGCAATTGGTCTGTGTTCCTATTTTTTTTCTGTTTATTTCAAGTTTATTTGGAGGCCATGGATACATCAGTGCTCCGATGAATGGAAAAGATTATGGACCGAAGAAAATAAATCACAGAACATTCCTTTATCGGCTGCAGTCGGTATGCTCTAGGGGAGAGCTGTAGTCCAGTTGAATGGGCGCCCGTGGGCTTCTGCTTCCTGAACATTTCTGGGCCACATTCCAAATGAGGATGTGGCTTGAGATAGAGTGTTACCGGAGATAGAGATCTCCCTCGCATGCTGCTTTGCCGTATGAAGGAGATCAGGGTCATCTCGCCCTGCAGACCCAATTTTGATGATCGCCTCATACTACCGTAAAAGACGACAGCGAGAATTGCCGGTCCAAACAGGTTCCGTTTCCGCCGTTCAGGGCTCCGGAACCCAATGGCAAAGGCGTGATAGGATCACCCAATCTACCGTAGCTTTGTACACTGCCTTCTGAATACAGAAGTCGGAATATCCTCACTACTGACAGTATCCTTGTGTATTCTGGCCAAGTGCCCATGGCGACAATTCGTGTTCTTGTGAGACCTGTTGAGAGCATCCTACGGCAATTACTTCATAGAAGTCGGCGACTCCCTATGCTGAGGCCAATTTGCCCAACATCCAAATCAAGTGGCTGGGATTAAATGATGACGTAAGAGGGATTCACTGCCACACCCAAGGCCGAGCGTCGTTATCCAGTAAAGAGCACACTGCCTGCTTGTATCTGCACATCTCATGTGGTGGGTGTTATAACCATGAAGAACGAACCAAGTGGTTTCGTTCTGAATCAGAAGGCTGTTAGTGTACGGTAGAACCCTCGACGTCGAGAGCGGGGAGATACAACCTGGTAGATATCTTCGTGCACATCTCCCCATCCTCTACTCTCGATGTTCTCGCTGCACGCTCCTTGTCCGCCTTCCGGTTAGCGGTTAGGCATTGCACCGTTTCACTTCAGTTGCTTTCATGCACTTGTCGTGTGAGGCCGACCTAGGCCAGAGCTCCGTCGTCTGACAGAGCAACTCTGAAGTTTTTTTGTGGACCTGGCAGCAAGCGAGACATGCGAATTATCAGGCTTTCCCGCGGAGTGGCTGATTTCCTTAACAGGAATTGGCACTATCTGCCTGAACCAGAGCTCGCTTGGTCCGTTTCCCATTTCATCATTTCTCTGGTGTGCCTCAGAGCAAGCCCAAAACCAAAGAATTTAGGCCTAAATCCAATGATATGGTATGGATACGAGAGCCTCGCATCACTGTAATATTTTGATGGCTACCATTATCAGGGAGGTGTGTGAAAAAAATTTTAACATTCCTTCGGTAGCAATACGCACCTCCACACAATTTCTGCACTCGGTGAGGAGATCTCTCAGAGTCGATCAGTCAGGCCCATCATACTTATCTTCGGCGACTTTGGCTCAATTGCCTAGATCGATCCCCCGCTTCATTGAGCACGTATTAACTACTATTTTGGTTGCCCTCATTTCACGCAATTGTCCTAGGCCGTCCCCAAGAATACGTGCCCGTCATCTACCGTCGTTACCCCAAATATTAAATCCACCCCCATCCGGAGTTACAAACGCGGATTCGCTATCTCGTTGGACCGGGGGAGTCCCCTTGCATATAATCCCAAGGCACATCGACCCCCCGGCATCATCCCAGACATGTATGCTGCAATATATCAATGGCCTTGTGTACTGTACTCCGTGTGGTATGACAAGGCCCAGGCACTGCTGGCCGCGCTAGATCTGCCCAGATTTATGTGTATCGCCCCGGTGTCCCCCCGAAAACCCATGTTCATGATGGCTTATTGTTAGGTGATCTTTCCCCCTTCCCCGGATCCACATCCACTATCATCGGGGAACCAGTATTCCGAAAAAATTTGTATTAGGTGTCCAAATCTCCCCCCCTCTAAGCTATAGGGCCCTAACCCTTTGGCGCAAACTTTCGGTCTTTCGTCTCGAGCTCCTTCATACTCCTCTCACCACTCACCAGGGGTGCGCGAGGAACGAATCTGATGCCCAGCGCGCCTTGCTGAGTTCGGCTCCTTAGGCGCCCCTTTTAGACATCGCACATATTACGGCCATCCAAGTCTTAGCTGCCCGCATAATACTTACTCGATTGCAATCCCGAAGAAATAACACACTTTGATACCACATTGATAGCAACAAGGACCAGCCCGTAAAGTACATTCTGACCATGATCGAACTCATTGGTTTCGGCCCCCTCTGACAGAGGGGAAATTTGGATACAGACACAGACACATTGCAGACCTCTAGAGGCCTGTCATTACATTCAGCACACCTAGAGGACGGAGAAAACGCATCAGTGTCCATCAATTTCCGCCCGGCGCATGGATGGAAAAAAAAATTATCAAGCGAAGAAACGTACAGCGTGAGTCTTGCCTGCTGTTCCTTGGAGGGAATGATTGTCATGACGGCGATGCCTGCCACAAAGGGAGAAGACGAGGTTCCAAAACCACAGCAGGGAACGGGAATTAGGCTCCTGAGGTACGGTCCTCGGGGCAAGCACGTACTTGTGGCTTCGTTTATGCTTCGCAGCAGCTTGTTGAAGATGCTGTTCTGCCTGGTGGTCAAGGACCACCTCAGGGGTCACATCCAGTTGTTTGAGCTGAAACACGAATCCAAATGAGAATTGTTAGGCTTCACACGATCGTGAGGACTACACACCGCATCCTTAAGATCACGCAGGAAAATCTGGCATCTATCTCGACTGAAGTCCTCTCGAACGACTACACGTAGGAGCTTCATCGTTTCGGTATGGGGCGCCATGGTATAAGCTGGAACTATCCAGCCTCGGCTGCGAAGAGTCCGAGCAATCGCAAACTCTGACGACAACGTCGGTTAGAATGGGTGAAGGGCTCCGAAATCGTGTACATACCATCATATTTTCCCAGGTTTTTAAGTTTCCATGCAACCAGTGGCAGACCAGCACCATTTATCTCACTGAGTAATTCAAACCTTTCGCCCTGATCGATATCGAGGATCTCTTGAGCAAGGAAGTCAGCAGTCGCAGTAAGCTGGAACAGAAACCAATAAGTACATTTTAAATAAAAAATCATTGCATTGCTTACGTTTGTCATTATGGCCCTATAGCCCGTCTTTCCAAGGCGAAGCAACTGGTAGTCTGAGCAGGGAAAGGTGGCGACTAAATGAGCCTGGACATACCACCTGAAGGATCGGTTACGTACATTGTCCAATCACCTGCACGGCGCTCTTCGAGAAATTAAGAGTAAAGGACACCTGTGGAGAGCCTATTCATAAGAATCAGACCAGATATTCTATATTTTTGATCAGGTGCTCATGATACCAAGGTAGTTGACCGTAAAGAGGATATCGTCTGGAAGGAACGACTTGTCCCTCCAAATTGCCCAACTAGATTGAACAAAGCAATCAGACTTACGGATTGGGGGGGGGGGGACCGAAACCATCAGACATACCCAACTCCAGCCTGCAATCATGAACGAAGTATAGTGTATAGATGATCAGGATACCAGGTGAATCTGGACAATGGAGGAAATACGAACATAAGCCAGTCCATACTTATGGCTGAATTCTCTCATCAGCTCGTGGAGGTTAAGAGAGGATGCCAGGGAATTGTCAACTCACCCGGATACATTTATAGAACAAACAAGAGGAACCCTAAAGTCCCATATCTGAGACACGTAAAGATTAAATCTTCGAGCAATTCCACGCTACATCGCAATTCACACACCAAGTCTGGAACCACAAATGGAGCAACAAACCCGCCAGAAGCCGCGTCAACGTGAATATGGACATCGATGCCAAGCTCTTTGTTCTTCTTCTCGAGTTCATCGTTCAATCCCGCCACATCTTCGTACTGTCCAGTGTAGGTAGTTCCAAGGATGGCGCAGACGAGGATAGTGTTCTACAGACGGGTACCCGTGAGAAATGAGACGAGGGCTATACTTGTTACACGCACTTCATCGACCAGCTCGACGGCCTCCTTGGGGTCCAAAACATACTGACCTGGTTTGCAATACCAATAACGTTCTTCAACTTCGAGATAGCGGGCGGCCTTCTCCCAACACACTGCCGAATAACGTGTCTCCATAAAGTATAAATAGAACTCAATTGGTCAATTCTATTCGTACCTTGAACCGCAGCATTCTTCGTTCGTGTTACAATGACAAGTTCAGGCACTGGACAAAAATCACCACGTTGGTTTCACTCACCATCACGATATTTGGATTCTCAGTGCTCTTTCCTGCGGCCTTACGCTTGTTCTTCCAAAGCCTCTTGGCTGCGAGAACTGCGAGAATGATGGCTTCGGAAGAACCGATAGTCGAAACACCAAGTGCCTCGCTTTCTGGAGTATCTACTGGTGCATTGAACAGGCGCGCGATCCTAAGGAGCCATACATCAGTAATATTGTGACAGCATAAATGAAATATTTACATATTGACGCATCGAGTCTCGATCTCCGCGCTGGCGGGATACTCCTCGACATCGATGAAGTTGACAGAAAGGCTGTACACGTGTTAACGCCAACGTCAGTAGGAGCAGCTGGACTGACAGCTAGTTTGGCCTACTGCTCCATCATGAGCTTTTCAGCCTCTTCTTCCATATACGTCGTCACGAAACTGGCGAGATTGAGGGATGGGGTACCGTCGAGGAGGAGGTGATCATGAATGAAACGTGCTGCAACTCTGGGTTCCATTTCTTCTTCAGCAAGCTATGGAGTGTGGTCATAACCAATTTAGCGAGGATCATAATGGGACGCAAGAAAACGCACCTCAAAACGCGGGGCTCCACGCCCAGCAATCGCCGAGCCATCTGTCGACGATAAAGGTGAGCATATACAGTACGACCACCAGAGTGCACTTGATGGCGTACAAACGGTTGTGGTTAGATTGTGGATATCAACATTACTGTTCGAGGTTGCTGGAACAGTGCTGAGGAAACCCATCCTTCTGATCGTGGTGGAGGAGGGCAAGGAAGGTTGCTAAGTATAACCTCCATATACGGGGACGGAAATAGCCGATCTATCGTAGTGTCCCTTACCATGACTGACGTCGACGGCGACGAACAAACCGAGGATGGAGAAGGAATTCTTCGATTTATGGTAGAAATGTATGGCGGGGATGATGAGCAGCGAGCCGAAGAGGCCTCCAGGATGCTGAAGCTGGCTAGTCTCCAGGCATGTTCACCTATGTTTCATTTTGTACCGCACTCGATCGTTGATTTTAATATGCACGTATTCTTAGTTCCGTCGACAGGGAGGTGATGAGGTGGCCGACACATTGGATCATCTTCTAAATCTTGTACAAGACGCTACCAAGTCCAATTGGAAAAGCGCATGTTCAACACTCGATACCCCTCTGTATAGGGATACTACTGCTAAGGATGTCCCCTCTGTCATGTGCCAACTCTTCGGGATGCCTTCTTCAGCCCTCAGGACAAGAGATGTATTTGACGAGCTTCCGGCGGAGCTTGTGGCTCATATATTCCTCATCGGTGTGTGGGATGAACGGCACGAAGCCGAGACACCCTCTGTCCCATTCAATCTAGTCGTCTCTTCCGTCTGCAGACGTTGGCGTCATATTGCTCTGACATCTCCCTTACTGTGGCAGCATATCACCATGTCGGAGAACGAGCCATATCCCTGGACGCAGCTCTGCTTGGAGCGAAGCAAACGGTGTCCACTAGATATCGACTTATTTTGGTCGGAATCGGAGGACGGTGCGGTGTTCGGAGCGGAGCACATGTCACGAGTCATGGATATTCTACAGCCCCACGTCGACCACTGGCGAACATTCTCACTCAGTGTAGACGCGTTCCAACCGATACACCATTTCCTCTCGCGCTTGACAACTTGCACGATGCCGATTCTTGACACTTTGCAACTATACAATAACTGTGACTTTGACATGGACACGCCTTTTGTTGGTGTTGAACCGCCTATTGTGCTACCACTAGACCTGGCCCCGCGGCTGGCTTGCCTAGAATTATGGGGAGTGCATTTGGAATGGGATGCTTTTGCTTTCACGAATTTAAATCATCTGGAGCTCTCATACCACCTTCGCGAGGTCCAGTATACTGTGCCACAACTAGTACAAATTCTCTCCGCCTCCCCGACGTTGGAGACGTTGGTATTCCGAGGATCGGGCCCCTTTCATATCTCACAGGAACTCGGCGAATACACTAATACCCTCACCCTCCCATCCTTGCGCACTTTTCGTCTCTCGTTGTTCCGCGACCCTGAACAGGTTGCCTTCCTGACTACGCTCATCCGAGCTCCCAGCCTCGAGTGCCTGACGATCGAGGATTTCTTCGACGCAGATTACACTTCTGTGATATCTTCGCTCGGTCAGCCGTCTGTGGGATATCCGAGCGTGACACATCTCCGTATAGAAGGTATCGACGTCCCTGATCAGCGTATCGGGATGGAGGCGTTCACGACGCTATTTACGGCTTTGCATCGCGTAACACACCTCACATTGAATGTAGAGGAGATGTCGGAAGACATATTCGTCAGTCTCGTAAAACCTCCGCCCACCTCTGCCTCGAAATCTCCAAGTAAGACGCCAGCTCTGCTACTCCCGCTATTGGCGACGTTTCAGATCACGGGGGCAGAGCTTTCGAGCATTGCGTTCTTTGTCAACTCGAGACAAGCGCATGGTCTCCCGATCCAGAAGCTGATGCTGAACAACCAGGATTGCCTGGACAAGTCGGACATTGACATGCTGAAGTTGTCGGTAAATGTGATCGAGATGTTTGATCCGTCGGACGACGAGGGTGACGAGGACGACGAGGGTATGTGGGAGGTGGAAACGGAGAGTGATGATGACTTGGAATTGCTTGAGGAGAGCGGGAGCGTTGTGTCGGGCGACCTTGCCCTATTGGAAAATGAATGGACTGATGAAGGAAGCGAGTCCGACGACGTATTGGATTTATTAGGTGGTAACTAGCGCGGCCCATTCGCACTACAGGAAGGGAAGCGCTCCGTCCTGTTTCTCAATATAGCTATGGTCTGGCGGTTGCCGTTTACCACACTTTTACCATGTACCGGGTTCTCGGACACTAATGCCAATAGTATTCAACTTGACCCAGAATCCCGTTCCTGGGACCGAAACTTTTTGCACAGCGTCACAACTGTCGGGGCTGTCTTGACATATATAAGTGCTTCTAAACAGGTGATTCCCGGGTCCCCAGTTTTCTCCACACTCCCTTGTTAAAAACAGGTGATGGACGTTCAACACCTACCAACTCTCGGGACGCCCTTCTCTGGCGCTAGTGCGTGGCCCGTCTTCGTCCTTGCCGTCGTCCACTGATCCGTTCCTCAGATGACACCGGTATCCCCAGAGGTCTCTGACATCGTTGACCTCAAACTTCGCGTACCCCATGGCGGCCAACAATCGTCCAGGACAACTAGCGAGCGCGAATCATCAACAACCGATTCATGTCCCTGTAACACGTCGCCCCAACACCTGGATCACATTCCCAAACGAAATCGTCGCGTACATTTTCTTAATTTCAGTGCAAAGCGAGCCGAATCGCTTGGTCAACCTTACTCTCTCTCATGTCTGTGCCCATTGGAGGTCGGTTGCTCTGGAGTATCCCGCGCTCTGGACAGACTTGACCCTCAAGCAGGGTGATCCTCACTCTCATTGGTTTTTCCTCTGCCTCGGGAGGGCCAAAAAGTGCGCTTTGGATATTTCTATCCCTTCGAACCCTGAATTCACCGAGGAGCGTATGTCCAAGTTGATGGACGTTCTAATCCCTCGTGTAACTCAGTGGAGACGATTCATCCTCGAAACCAATCAGTCAGCCATCGATACCGTCTGGGAGCGATTTGCTTTATGCGAAAACGCCTCTGAGCTCAGGGACTTTTGCCTACGCAGGATGCCCGTTGACGACGACGACGACGACGATGACGATGACGATGAAGAAGACCAGGCGACGCGGAGATAGCCATGTGCCAAAGCCCCTTCCCGTGGGGATGGCTCCAAGACTTCGCACCCTCGCTCTCTCATCTGTCTCCATCGCATGGGACTCGTTCCCTTTTCACCAGTCTTACCCATCTCGAAGCTCATAAATCATCGTCCGGAGAACCAACCTAGCCTCAGCGAGTTCGCGACCATCATCTCCCGCTGCCCCGAGCTCGAGACCCTCATATTGAATGCGTCGGGACCCTTCCGCGTCATGGAAGAGTTCGCGGCATCTCCGCCTCTAATCGACATGCCCTCTCTCCGAGTCCTGGAGATTTCGCATCAGACGTCCGCCCAAGAAGTCCACGGTCTCGTAAATGTTCTCCGCCCATTCCATTTACAATCCCTGACCCTCGCGGACTGGGGTAATAGTGGTGATTACGGTGATGTAGTCGCGGCCTGCGGCACCCTTGGCTTCTATCACTCTGTTACCATCCTCTGCATCGGTGGCATTGAGGTCTCTCCTGTCCACCCGGACCCCTTCCGCTCCGAGGCCTTCGACAATTTGTTCAGGGGCATGCCCATGGTTCAGTATCTCACCGTAGTGCTGCACGGGATGAACCCATTGAGCCTTGCGCGCCTTTCTTCTCCCACATCCGAGACCCCAGTCGTTCTCCCACACTTGGATACACTAAATATCTCGGGCTCTCATCGAGGTTGTGTTTCCAGCATGGTAGCGAAACGTAAGGAAGTAAACGCGCCTATTCGCCGCCTAATTCTGGAAAAGACCGATCGTTTGTGCTCGGAGTCTGACTTAAAGATCCTTAGCAGAGTCTGTGGAGGTGCTCGAGTACGTTGAAGTATGGGATCCGAGTGAGCGGGCTTGCGCTACAAGCAACTGCGGCGACGACGAAGGGGAGAGGGATGTACACTCGGACTTCGATTCGGATGAGTCCAGTCACAGCCCCCAGCCCATTGAGACAGATGAGCCCTATGGTCCCCCTTTCGATTCGCACTTTGTCGATGATTCCAACAACTGACTGCGTTTCATCCATCTATTCGTTGTTTCCCATTCTTACGTAATATGCATGATGTGTCCCTTGCCTTGGAATAATATGATCTAGATAACTTGCTGCGAATTTGGATGTGGTCGGCTGGTGTATTTTTGAGCCATTTGAGATGCTAGACGCGGTAACGGCTGTCTCCGGTTTCGTGCACCCAAAACTTATGCTCACGTCTGGTATGTAGTAGCAGATCACCGGCCACAATGAGACGTCTCATATCGCTCCATTAGGCTCTCCTTCTCGAAAGAGGGCGCGTTTATCGAATGAAAGCGCGTCATCTGTCTCAAGAGCACAAATTAAGCCTATTCCACAAAGACCGCCCCCTTCCGCTGAGGCGAGAAGGAAACGCCAGCTTGCTATTGCAGCCGCTCTCAACGAGCCGTTGCCCCAACTTCCCGCCAAGAACCCTTCCCCTAACGCGACCTCGAGCATTCCCCGTAGTCAAGATGGGACAACTGAACGCTTATCCTTCAACGCGATAAATGTCCCTTCTATCCCAGTTGCTCAGCTTCCAAGCCTTGGCCACGAGCACGCCGCTCTCGACGACATGATCCTCGATACCTCATCCTCTTCTGTAGATATCCCAGCCCCCCCTATTAGGATTGAATCCGAGGCCACGGTTGCAGCAAATGTTGGGATCGACGCGGACTCTCGTGGGTCCAATAGCCGGTATGTGGGTGCACGAGACTCTATCACGGCACTGCAACCCGAAGGCGCGGTCTTCGGATCGACCTCTCAATTCCATCCACAGCCGAATAATCATGAACTTTCAGTCAGCGGTCACCGTGATTTGCCAGACTCCCAGATGGCATTTCGAACCCGAGCGATTCCAGAGATAGGATTTGTCTCTGCCCGGCAGAAACCCATCGTGCTGTCTGCGGAAGCCCTGGAGAAAGCCCAAGAATTCGTCGCCACCATTCAAGCGGAAGCTGCAGACTCGGAGACCGACAGCCTCGCTAAGCCGCCACGACAGTCTCCTCATAGCAGACGCGCCCAGCTACCTTTCACGTCTCCTCTCACTCCCGCCAAAGCCAAAGAGGTATCCCTCAGAATAAAAATGAAGGCCATAATGGATGGGAACATATATCAAACCTCGCCCCTTAATCCAGATCGTGCTGGTGTACCCTCACCGGGGTTTAGTACACCCATTCGCAGATCAACAATGACTACTTCCACTTCTGGGCCCTCGCGATCTTCAACAACCATTCCTGGTACCCCGCTGGCCTTCTCCACCCCGGTTTCGTTTCTAAAACCGGGTGTGGGAAACCACCATCACCCTGTGAAAACGGTACAGAAAGGCTTCATTACGCCATACAAACCTGGCTTCAGACCCGGCGAGAATGGACGCACAAATATGGATGTTCTGTATCGTCCCGTGCCTAAAGTGGCTCCACCACCCGCTTCCGCTCGCTCCATTAAAGATAAAGGCAAACAACGCGCCGGTCCTCTGCTTCCAAATGCATGCTTCGATCTTAGTTGAGTCCCTTGAGAAGTGATCACCTTTTGGGGATGTTGATTTATCACGTAATGCACAGCTCCCTCTGCTAACCGACTAGGTCTACGGGAATCAGGGGTAGTCCCATGTGTGCTTGATCTGGAAGGCTTATCGGAAAATGGAATGTAGGTCGTCGCCTAATTGTGGCCGTGCGTCACGCTCTGCTTAGACCCGAATATCTTCAGTCCACCAGAGCTTCCCCAGATCACGCCCGCAAATGCCATATATCACGTGTTCCACGCTCCGGACGCTCGAGCCGGCGAACCATTAATATTAGGTGTAGCTGCTGCATTGCCTTATCTGCGCCAAAGAGGTTGCTCGTTAGCCACCCAAGAATGGGTCGATAATCATTGGTCTCTGGTGCTCTGGAAACGAGCGAGTATAATTTGTTGCAAGCCTACTCTTCTTAAGGAACTTTGGAGCTTTGAATCGACTTGTAAAGATCTCATGTATCGGTATGTTTGTTTGCTGGTTCGACCTATCTGCTATGCTTTGGGCATAGTCTGACGCACTATCTTCTAGCTATGAACGCGATCTCAACCGCACCCAACGACCCGTTGTACGACTCATTCAAGAACGTGACGCGTCGTCTTCGCGGCCCATGGTCTTGTGCGTTTCCGCCATTCATTGGTCAGAAGAAGTCGTAACAGACGCTGGATCGGTTCCCTCCCATCCCAAACTTGAGTTGACGGATGGTTGGTATCGCATTCGAGCCACAGTGGATGCGGCACTCGCTCGTGCAACTCGAAAAAAGAAGATTAGACTTGGTACAAAGATCTTCATGTCTGGAATTCGTGTAAGTGTCCAAGTCCCGTAGATTGTCTCTCACAGTGATAACAAAGCTCTGTGAGAAGCTTGATGCGCCAGGAGAGCCCAAGGAAGTTCTGAAAGCATATAGTTCGTCTTCGCTTACGCTGTGTGGCAACTCGACCACTCTGGCGCGGTGGGACGCCAGACTTGGCGTCTCGCAACCCCAGGCACCCATTACCGCAAGTCTTCGAAGTCTAAACCCTGACGGGGGTGTGGTGATGCTACTCGATATCGTAGTAGAGAAGCTGTTTCCTGTTGGGTATCTCGAGACGGCAGCTGAAGGTAAGCGCTTGATTCCGACGAATGCTGCAGAGGAACAAGACGCTCGCACGAAATGGGAGGTGTGTGTAGTATTGTGGTGTGGATCATGCTGTACCTTATCTCGGCCCCCCTAGGAAACACGCCAAGTTGAGGAAGCAAAGATCAAGTCAGAGCTGAAGTCTCGCTGGTTTGCCCTGGAAGGTATAGCTGAAAGAGCGGAGCGTGTCGCGAATGGATGGATGCCTGGTCCAGAAGGTCGAATGTCGAATTCCTGGTGCTATTGCTTTAAACTGACTGGCGTTCATAACTTGGTGCAGATGAGGAGCCCAATTCCCTTGACGATCTGTACGACGACTTGGAGTCGTCTGCGGACTTTCAACATGTTTTACAAGGACTTGACGTTATCTGCGCACGATAGTGGATGGCTCGCTTTCTACATCCGTAAGCGACTGGAAGAACAACGCGCTACGGCCGGAGAGTACATCGAGAACGAGCTTAAAGTGAGTCGACTACATATGATACGTGCATCCCGTTTTATTTACCCGAATGCCTTGAGTCCATTCTTCCTCCCCGAGATGTTCGAAACTTTAGAGTGATTCGAGTCAAAGATGCACGCGTGTGGCGCAGACCAGCTTTGAGGACGGCTCAGATCACTGTGTGGGATGTGTTGGCCCTTGGCGAAGGCTTTCTTACTGAAGGGCGCCGATATCTCGTACGTTCGGTCCTGCTCTCCTTGCTTTCCTGGACAGTTCTCTCACATTGATGTTGCAGGTTAGCAACTTGATGCCAAGTCAAGCCAGTTCATGGCCTGCTTTGAAAGAGGAAGGCGAGGTGTTTCTGACCACTCGTCGCGACAGCCGCTGGAGAAGGCTGGAGATGTCATAGGATACTTGCTGGGAATCGGATCGTCACTCGAGAGCTATACTTCATTATTGTTCACATCGCCCCAACAACTCAAGTTGCTAATAGTAGTGCTGCTTCATGCAACATCCTAATTCTGAAAGAACTTCTGAGATTACAATTGGATTTGCGTCTCCTGGCCCTATATACATATATGAATATCTGGAGGTGACAGGTGGCGGAACCTTCGTAGGGAGAAACATTGCAGCGTTCAGCCAAGTTAGGCCACTATTTATTGTCCCCATCCCTGCCGTGCTTAGAGTTGTCGATTGACTACTTCACTCATTGCGGCCTGAGGCCCCTGGCTTTCATTTTGCACACACACTTTAATTTTCGCAGACTACCAAATTAAGTAATTGCCAATTCCTAGTGTTCGGGTGCAGTAGTTCCGATATCTGAGTCCAACTTCAAAACTCCTGGTTCAGTCCCCTGGCCGAAGACCGCCGTGCTCCCCCCGCGTTCCTGAAAGACCTGTTTGTCGCACCCCGTCATACCTTCACCCTTCATTGCTCTGCCATGTATTATTAGTCTTTGGCACAATATGTGGCTCCTCAGAGCCTGTAACACAGATTCTGCCACCAACACTGCGGTTGATGGGAAGGAAATATTGCTTAATTATAATTATTATACTGAATCCCACACTTTCATCGGCTATTATCCAGAACTGGAAATTCCCAATTCTAGAAGGAAGCCCAATCGTGAGAAGCCCGCGGAGCGCACCAGATCCAATCAAAATGAAATGCTTCTTGTGATGGATGGATACATCAGTTGTTTGGTTTTTGTTTTTGCTACAGGATGAAAAAGAGTATCACTTCAAATGATGCATTTGAGGGCCGAGATTAGGGAGGAAACCCCTGATCTGGGAAAAGCCCATATATAAGGACCCCCTGGTAGCTATAGGAAAACCAAGAACGGTCATTAGGCGGGCGGCAAAATACACAAAAAGGGGTGAAATACCGGTGCGGCGTCCGAGGTCGGTTTTGAGGGGTCAAAATTACCGGAATTAGCTGGAATTAGGGTTCTATGTCTCCAAAAATTCTCCAAAATTGCTCAAAATTGCTTAAAATTCATTCAACCCCCTTCCCCCCCGGGAGCATGGTCTATGTCCCACAGCCTGGACCCGACACCGGGAAAATCGCTGTCGGTTCCACCAATTTTTTGCTCGGAAATACCGGGAAACGTTCCATGTTCCGATGCCAAAATCGCAATTCTTGGTTCTCCTATGGCTATCAGGGGTCCTCCATATATGACCGCTCGCCGCTAGAGTTTCCGCAATAAATCACCGGTGAGACCCAATTAATTCTATCCCTGTTTGCTTCCAAAATAGAGTGATTAGTGTGGGTTCAAAGATGTCACAGCCTGAACTGGTACAACTACGGCTGATCCAGCTAAACAAATCCAAAATCATTGTAATCTAGTCAGTCATTAGTTGAGGTTAGGGTTCACAGTGAAGAAATATGTTTGCATAGCTGTAACAAAACATTCACAAATCCAAGTTTTGTGAAAGTTTTTTCAAGTCATGCAATTACTGTGAAACCCCTATTGGGAATACATTGGGCATGCCTGAATTGATATGCCCTATTCAAACTTTGGCAGAGAGCGCACATTGCTTCGAGATTTGAGGTTTGTTCGATACGAAGGTTTAGTCCCCAAGACTCCTGGTAACTACAGGAGAACCAAGGACGGCACAAAAATTGCGACTTTGGCATCGGAATGTAGAACGTGACCCGACCCACCACTTGGTATTTCACCCCCTCTTCGAGCATTTTTCCACCTGGTATTTTGGGCCCGAATTTCTGCTCTGGTCTCCTATAGCTATCAGGGGGAATACTCCCCTACACCGTAAAGCAGAATCGTCGATCTAATATGGGCGGAGCCACAAGCCTGGAACGTCAGGGGGAGGGTAAAGAGCTCTGACCTGATGCTGGATGGACCTCCTTCCAAACCAATCATCCAATACCAGGCCGACCCACGACGCTACTCACATTGCGCAGGAAGACTCAACGGCGAAGTTTTCTACTTCATGAACGGGAGAATCACTACGAGAGGGCCAGAATATAATAACGGGGGTCGCTTGTTCCCAGGGGAGTCCACTTACTTCCGAAAGTCTGCGAAGGAATGGATGTGCGACTTCCGAGGCTCCAAAGCAATTTAATCGTGCTGCAAGCTGCAGTAATCCCGGCATGTAAGCTAAAATAGAGGCACTCTGAATCTCTGCATCATGGGCTTGGACGGGAGCAGGATTCGGGGTGCGAGACGGTTTGAGCAGGTCCAAAATGAAGCTCGATGCCCCTTGGTCAGGAAAATTGCCTGACTGACCTGGAGGGGTGGACAAAAACCCATCAAGGATAGGAAGGCTGAAGATATCCAATTGATCCTAAATGCTCACTGGGAAAAATGATGTTAGAGCATCGGGGGTCTTTGGACTGATGCAGCTAAAGGCGTGTCAGTAAGTAGCAACGATCAGGCCTCCATCTTGGTCATCATCCCTACTGTTTGCATGGTTGAAATGATGCAAGTGCTAGGGAGACGGCGTTAGGCTAGTTAAGACAGTCTGAGCTAAATTCAGGCGTTGGTTGACAAAGCCCTACGTCCCACTTTATTGAGAATTCATGTTTCAGCTATCGCCGAGTTGAAGGATTGCCAACAGCAGAGAAGACATGGACACAAGGTTCCCTAGTTCAAAATATCAAGAAATAGCGAACAACCGCCTGGGGCCAATTACCCTCAACTCCGGCGATACCCAAAACACACCTGCGAGATTTATCCCCTAAACCAGAGCCTTCTTATGGTCTCCCAATACTTGGCCGGATCCCTCCTGAGATGATCGACATGTCCGGAAGTCTCATCCTTCAACACGACGATCGACTGGACACCCTTCTCCTTGGCTTGCTCGATATGACTTTCTATGTCCTGGGCGGGGACGATTGGATCGGGAGTCGAGTAGATGTATAGGCGTGGGGCAGAGGGAGGAATCAATGCAGCATCCGTAAGATGTTCCCGTAATTGGACAAACGGATCCCTGTTTTGGACTGAAAATTGAGCCGGGGAAGAGGATGCGGGAAGGCATGTGGGCCATAACGCCGTCAGGGAAAGTGAGAAGCGTACGAAGCCAGCGGGTCTTAATGCCAGCTGTCAGTGCTTTGACCATGATGTAAAAGTTCGCCAAGCCAGGGCATGAATCGAAAACAAACGCCGCGCCAGATTTGGAGTCTAGTGACGATTTGGTAGACTCTGGTGACTGGTTGGATAGGTCGAACGATACTTCTGCGAGAAGTCTAGATAGCGCGATGAGCTGAAAACAACCACTAGTGAAAACTTGGGTTAGAGATTGGCTAATTTGGCGAAATGATAGAATAGACCCGTTTGACATCACATGAACTAGAACCCGCGACGATGGTCCATGAAGGTTGTAAATGCCTCTGGCACGTAAATGCTCTACGACTGGTCGAAGTGCCGCTTCCTAAATTATATCATAAGTCGTAAAATAGCCATGATTCATACATTGGACACGAACCCGAGTCGAATTGGACCACCAGAGACTCCATCTATGTGAGTGAATAATCATTTGGTCGGCCTCGGGGAAAAGAGCGTGGTATCCTTCTGTGTATTTAGAAATAGTTCGCATTTCTGCATCGACTTTAGGTTTGGGAACAGTGAGAGATTAAGAGCGTGCAGATAGAGGACGAGAGAAAAAGCACGCACGCCATGCAAATACGAGAATGACTCTTACAGGCGAGGGTGATTAGTTGGTAACTCTAGATGGGGGATTGTTACTGTGCACGTACTTTGGAGGCCCGTTCGTATCTGCGATGCGAGATGGGTTTGCGACGGACAAGGATGCGGTGGGGTTCAGAGGGACGAATCGGCGTGCCAGTTGCCTTGCCCCCATCTTTCAGCTTTGTACGGGGACTCTAGCGCAGTCCAGTTTGCATTTTTCTATGGAATAGCCAAGCGGCCAAAGCCGGTCCGTACCTATGGGTCCGTCCTTCGACTGGAATTTCTCCTATTCCTTGATATTCACACTGGTGACTCTCGTTTTTGGGCTCAGGAGACCCTATATATGATCCTGGAAGAGGAGTTCGATGGCTGCCATTTCTTAGGCACCCCAAGCCCCCTAGCGCCTGAGAATTTGGATTGCTGATCCAACTTATGCTAGTAGCACATCCCCCAAGCTCAAGTAATCGGTGACCTTGAATGAGGTCGGACCCGTAAGCTCACTTAGATAAGTGTGTGTAAATGTCTTCTCCACCGGCCCAGTTGGGCTCTGTCGGGCACGTTTGTTGATCGCTCCTTTCTTGTCTCCTTTGATTTTGTGCCAGGCGGGACCGGGGATCGCGAGCCATGGATTCTTCTGGGATAATATCCTAGGCTACCATACAAAGTGAATTTAGGGTGCTTGCGTTAGCAATTTTTCCTGCGTCGGTCGAGGACTCGAGGATAGCCAGACGCCAAGCTCTTGCACTCGCAATTGCACCAGAGTCGTTCGATCCCCCGGAGTAGAGCTTTGACATCGAAGAGTACACTATTGATCCTCTAATATTCGCTCAGCATTAATCGGGCTATAGACCTTGGTACCAACAATGGATCCCTATGCTCCCCCCTTTTTTTTCTGCGCCGACGCCGATCTGTTGAATGTTCCACGTCCTGCGCTGGGATCGCCGTATTTACTTGGTGTTTTCTCTGATTTACCTCATAGAACGCGATTTTCTCGGTTGTATTGCCTAGGATATGTCTTCAGCCTACTTTGGTGAGTGTTTATTGTCTCTGGATCCCCCTTGGTGTATCAATATGTATAAGTCGTATTTGTCCTTAGTTCCGCCGACAGGGTATTCGTCCCGACCCGGCAAGTGTGGTCATTAGGGATCACACCGCGTTCTGTGATGCCGTCGTCCTGCGGGACCCGGATGAACCGTAGGGAATCCACTCATAGTACCACACATCCCCTGGCCGGGTCTCGAGGTATGAGCTGCGGCAGCAAGCTGTGCGAAAGCAGATACTACCGCAGATGGATGAACCGTGGCTAACCTATTTTAGGCAACCCAGGCCGTCGGCGAATCATGATCCACTAGAGGCACCCTCGCGCAGTCCTCGGGCCATTCAAATTCCCCATCTTCTTTCTTTCGCGCCCCTTTTACTATGCTTGCCTATCAAGGTGTAGTACACACATGCGCAGTGCTCCACAATGGTGCCGAACATAATGACGTCCTCTCGCCTTCGGCTATTAGGCAGGGCTGCTCCATGCTCCCGAGGATTTCCATCCAAGAGCGTCGCACCGCATTTCACTATTATAGGAATGTCTCTATTGTACAGGCGAACTTTTAGCGCAGAGGCGTACCGTTATAGACTTTACCCTTACCCGCACGTTAGCCCCTTTCGCCTTGATAAGATAGTTCGGCTTGGTGAGCATTTTTCATGTTCTCGAGGTGTAACGAATTTTGGGAGCCTCATGGCAGATTTTCCAGTTCGGTTGGGCCTCCCGAGCGGAACTCTGGTACATCCGCTATGTTGTCCCACATCAAATGTCGATTATACATGATACAAGATTATGTACAAAACTAACACACCTTCCGGCATTACTTAAAGTGGGCTACTTGGGTACGAGGCTCCTATAACAAGATATTTCTGAGATCCCACGATCTTGCGCTGTTATCAGTGCATATGTGTACCTAAAAATATGATGAACCAGTATGATTATCGGTATGATAAGCCGGACGAAAGATCATCATGGGTCCTCTTTGGTCGCGTGACCTGGCGAATTCTGCCGTGGAAATAAACTTTCAAATCGAGTAATTCATCCCTGGGAGCGGGTAATTCATACTTCGATGGAGAACAAAGGGGAATGGCAGACAATGGAAGGCTTCTTAATTAAGCCCCCCAATCTAGGATTTGTCTGGCGTTGAGTCGCCTTCGGCTATTGCCGAATATCCACGCGCTGTTGTCTGTCGCTGTGGCACCTGGCTCAATAATAGCCTGATTGTCTGTCTGGACTCACGGCTCAACTAAGGAATGTTTGCTGATCTCCGCAAAAGGGGAGACGAAGGACCACACATGCAATCCGAGTGATACCTGAAGATGAACTGATTTGACCTCTCATTCGCCAATTCGTTGCTGGGAGCAAATTACAGTACTCATCAGAACCCTACCACGGCATTACGACCATAAAGGTGAAATTCAACCTGACCATGTCAATGATTTGTCTGGCGTTATTTTCCCTTGATCGATTATCTGGACCCCCGCATTGAAACTGGGATTTTCATTCAAAAGTTGTCACAGGTGGAACCGGTAGTCGCTCCTTGGAGCACATCGGCAGGACACCCGTCCTCTCCATATTGTAAAATTCGCCGGCTGTTGTCCCAGGATCTTCAAAATTTGAACGTCGCATCTCAGAACGCAGCTATTCCACTTCAGACCTCTTGGGACCTGACCCTGTTTCATATTCTGGAACCTCTATATTTTCAAATTTTCATTTTCTGCTCATTTTTACGTGTTTGCCAATATACGAGACACGTCAGTCCATCAGTAAATTTGAACCTCCGCCCGCCCTCCTACCCACACAAGGGCATTGTCGATGCCAAAGGTAGGTTAGTTATGTGACGTCTGCCCGCGCCGGACGTCTGGGTGTTATACTTTGGCCCTTTGTTCGCTAACATGGATCGTCATTCCCCGGTTTCGCTTGGCTGGACAGGTGGAGGACGTCACTTCACTGAAAGTAGCCCCTATTTTTCTTTCTAATGAAGGTATTCATTATGGAGACCCTGCCAACATTCTTTTACCAACTGGCATAAGTGGCGCAGACCCTGCCTTTCATCCGTGCCCTTGTAAGTGCCGCGCGGGAGATGAGGCGCGTTTCACAAGATGTGACTCACATCTCACTATTGTCTGTCCCTATTTCAGCGTCTGGTGGCTCCTGTCTATCGATTAACCAGCTGTGTCTCCTCTTCAGGGAGCGATGTACTGCCTTTTGATCACCTCCAATTCCGCCGGGCACAGAAGCATTTACCAGGCCTTTTCTGTTCGGTTCCCAATTTCGTATTCGTTTTTCGCGCTTAACTTTCTGACTAGGCCAGATGCTGTAGCCAAGTTCGGGTCAAACTGCATATCGTCCCTATACGTGGGACTTGGTGTACGAGGCACCCCATCTTCTCCTAAACCCGAGGTTCTCTCGCTGAATTGCGAAGCAAAGTCTCGGCTCGGGCTGATGAGGACGTACGGTGCAGATCGCCGATCGTGGAGTGGTTTAATGTATGCTCGCGGGATCCTCGGGGCGCCAAGGCAGGCCTCCTAAATCCTTGCCCTGGTGCCAAAATGCATTGTCCTGGCCATGAAGCACTGCTGCATGTGCGATTGTTTGTTTTGTTTGCTATTATAGAGCCTTCGGTCGGTAAGTACAGGTACGCAATGACGATTCACAGGGCTAGGTGATGCTTCTCGCCTCAACACGGCTAATGACGGACCGTTCGACGACAAATAGGCGTCTACCCTGTTGCGAGGGGCTCGATGCCGTGCATTGGACTGCGGTATGTTTGATTTTCGTTTTGATTCTATTTTTTGTTTCTAAAGTTCAGGAGAAACTCCCTATAATTTGTTACAGTGCCCAAAAGTCGACACTTCAGCCTTGATCCGGTGTGTATGTCATTGCCTATATGCATTACGTGGAGAACATTTCCCTTTCTTTCTCATTGATCTTAGAGACGCCCTGCCATGACCCTAGATAACCGTCCCTTTTGCGTGGATGGTGGTTGACGCCACACGCTACACTGCCGGCTGCGGCTGCCCTTGTGGCCCCCGATGGAAACGGATCAGATAGCAAAAACTGGCGCAGCGAGCAAAGGGAGCGAAAATGGTAACCTTAGCGCCCATTCGCACTTGGTGTATCGTTCTTGTGCGTGTTACATATATTGATATTATAATGAGCCACAGTCTCTCAGCCGCCATTTCCATTGTGGCTTGCGAGTTCGATGTCTTGTACTGAGACTCTGACAGTGCCTAATGGCCTCCATCGCTATCCCTTGTAATATATCCAAGGCTTGACAAATCTTTGTGAGTCTGTCAAACATGGGCAAGAGTCTGCTATGCTTCTGACTATAGGGGGGTCACTGGTGCGAACGAGGATGATATATGAAATACTATGATACATGAGTTTGTGGCACCAGCTCCCCACCAATCAAACTAGCGCAAGAATATCGGGATAAACTATTTCGCACGCAGGATACGTTCCCGCATAGATTGCCGGAACATAGCAACGTGCCTCTTAGGTTCCTGAGGGGAGTGGAAATAATAACTCCTGTGCGGGAGCGAGGGGGGGGGGGTTGTCCTCTGGGTCCTGCAAATAAGTAGAATATTTAGAGTTGGGGGCGGCTTTCTGCCTACTATTTTTCCTGGATGATATTTGTTTATTAGTATTGGCCGAGGATACCAGAAAAGGTTGACTTCCTTGTTGGGGGGCGTGAAGCAACGCGATCGTCACCAACCGTGGATTTACTCCTGAGTCATTGCCGAGCGCAGTTTATGGCACGGCTGGTGACTGGGATGACCGAGAAAGCCGATCACTTGCATCGTGCCTGCAGTCATGTCGACAATTCGTTCCGGAAAGCAAATGGACTATTATGGGTGATACGGTCGGTATACGGCTGGGGGTCGGCAACCGCGCAAGCGCCTGCCTAATTATTACACCCTTGGCTCGTGCGCAAGGATGTTGTGAGGTGCTCCTGGGCGCTGTGTGCCACAATAAGAAGTCTGTGGCCTTGGGGTTCTTCGCAGTCAGAAGCGAAACCCCGTGGACACGGCGGCGAGAGACAATAAGAAACCGTGCCGGTCCCTGTTGAGCTATCGCAGGGGGAAGGTGGAGTGGAATGCCCACCTTGGTCGTAGTGAATCACTGAAGGGCGCTTTTGTTGACCATCTATTGTTCTTCCTAGCCGTCCATGAACTATTTGGTAACCTGTGTGCGACGATTTATTTGTTGCTTCGCACGCCGTGGAGTATTTCTCGTAGCTCCGCCGTAGGTGAGCTGCGGTAAAAGGCAACAGAAGGCTGTGTTTCAACCTGTTGCCTAATTAGGCGGGCACAGGCGTGGTGACCAGGAGCGAAATAGCAGGGCCATACTTGCCTGGGATGGGACCCCTAGGAGAGTTTAACACGCGGCACGATGAGAAGCAATCCGCACAGAACGCGAAACGTGTTACGTTAAGAACGGGTTACAAGGGAAACTGACCTGACTCGCCCTTTTAAGCGCCCTCGGGACTCTGATCACTACTTAAACAAGTCACTTTTACCTCGTCCTCGTGTTCCGTTCCCCCCATGCCTGTCACTCTCCCCCAGTACGATCTCAGAGGCGACGAACGATACATCTACGACTACTCCAATCACCTCGCGCCACCACCCACCGACAGAGGCCTGCACGCGTCCCCGGCGCTCTCGGACGCAGACACATTTGCTGGTAGTGGCAGTCCAGCCCCTTCCTCTGCCGCATCCCCCGCTTCTGCTGCATCCCCCGCCTGGCAGTACACACCCATGTTCGATCCAGACTACACCACAAAGCCTAGCGATGTCTACACTGCCCACAACGATGACTGGCACTACGCTCCACCCTGCACAGATCCGTATACCTCTCCGTCGATACCCATCCCACCAGACTATCTCGACACCTGGTCCATTGACCCTCAGTCCTATCCTGATCCCGTCATCGACGCTAGCATGTACTTCGGCGCCATACCTCGAGTCCCTTACGCACCGGCCTCCAACTCTTACATCTCCCCTTCACTGATTCAGCAACCGGATGATATTCCATGGGATATCAGCACCATGGAGGGTATCGATGACCAGCAACCACTGTTCCCGCAACAACTCTCTTCACTCGCGGCTCCACAGGACAATACCCATCAACTCAGGCACAAACCTCTCCACCGGCCGCCGCATGACCAAGATAACCAGGATGACGAGGAGGTCGAAGAGGATGATTTCCAAGATGATGAGGATGACGACGACGACGACGAATGGCATCCGTCTCCTCGTCGCCTTTCATTACATCTATTCTCTGACAATCCGCTAACACCTTCGTCATCCGCCAATTCTACACCCGCCACTCGGACTCGTCGCACAGGCATCACACCCGCCCAACCTATCGCACGCTCTCGTCCCCGTCGTTCCTCCGCTAGCTACACCTCGCCCCCCGCCATCACGGAATGGAATTCCGCCCCCTCCGACATGCTTCCGCAGCTCACAAAGCGCAGTCGCGGCAGGCAGGTGCCTACCGTGCGTCTCAACAACGGTGGTGGCAACGAGGACGAGAATGTCGATGAGGAGATATCCCCTCGATCCCGTCGACGAGGTGCCGCTCCCGGACGCAAAGCCAGCGTTGTCGAGGATGCTGCTGGGCGGTCGCGCTCATACATCTGCAAGGTGAACGGATGCGGGAAGTGTTTCCAACGAGGGGAACACCTCAAGAGGCACATTCGATCCATCCATACGAACGAGAAACGTTAGTTCCTTTTCCTTTGTGCTCGACGCTATCTCACTTGCCTTCCTTATTTAGCGTACAAGTGCAATCATCCTGGATGCGGCAAGGACTTTAGCCGGCGTGATAATCTTTTCCAACACACATCAATTCACGCACGTTATTCCCACAAGTAGTTTCGCGCTTTCCCCGCAAACGTACTCAACCATGCTTGGACATGTTTCTATATCTCGAGTGCCGCGTTCTATATTTCTTGCCGCCGTGCCTCATCTTGTCTTATCATCTTCATATTTCCTCATCCTCATCCTACATCCACGCAGTTCGATGAAATGATCCCCCACATATTCCACCCAATTTTGTTAACGATCCTGCCAACCGTTACGACCCTTTCGCTTTGATCTTCATTTCCTTCTAATTTTTTTTCCTCGAATGACTTGTGTCATTGCTCCTATCGTCGAAACCTCCTCCCCTCCCCTCCCCCCCCCCCCACGGCATCATTCTGTGCATCATTTACATTACACTGCAGATATCCGACTTCGTCCCTACTTTCATTATACGCGTCTTCCGGTGTTTCATTCTGTCCATCCGTCACACACACCCTGCCCCCGTTTCGTTCTCCGACGGAGAATGAAGAATGGATCACATACCTCTCCGGATACATCATAATTGATCGGTCGCTTCGCTAGCTCTCTTGCTTAACTACTACCGTGCCACCCGACAGAAAGCCTTCGTATACACGTCACAGGATTTTTGCCTACCTACTATCCCTCTCCCACCCGACGATCGTGCTCTGCCCTGTCCCCCCCCACTTCGCCTACCTGTCCATCAAATTCGAGCCGAATCAGGCTTTTCACAGTACACAACGACCATATTCTTCTATTCTATTTCCCATCGATCGCCCTTCCGTCTACGCCCATGCCGCTCTGTAGCTATCCCAGTTTGTACTCGATTCTGTTTCGGCTATTTTGATTATTGTGCTCTGCCATTCCATCCCCACTCACGACCTTTGATGATATGTTTGTATTCCCTTCCCTTCGTTTTGAAACCTAGGCACGTAGGTAAAACCTACCTAGGCTGTGTATCCCTCGTTACACCCCCTCCTACCCACCCTCCATCCCCCATTTTTATTGGTAGCACCCGCTGTATATCTTTACGGTGCGGTGTGCTGCGCGTGATTCCTGCGTGGCCGGTGTGTCTATATGTTGTTTTATTGTTTTTTTTTTCTCTTGTACATATGTGATACGCGTATTGGCAATGATGTGCATATGTACATATTGATGAAATATTTTGTGGCGCGTGCCCGATGGGGATGGATGGTGATAAGGCAACATGGGTCATCGACGACAACAATCCATCAAATATGTAAAAAAAAGTTCAGTAATGATTGAACGTGTGGACCGCACAGGAATTCGGTGCCAGTTGGGCAGTGAGCGCTTGGTTGGGGCTTATCGATTCGTTATGTGCGGTCATGGTGGTGTCATGGTGGTGTTTGTACGGACCTTGTGCTTGTGGGGTCTCTCTCGGCTACGGGCTGACGGACCGCCCGACTGACCGACTGACCGACTGCCCTGGCTTGCTTGGAGCTTGAATAGCGCGGTGACGTAGGCCCGGCTGTGCTTTTGCTGTGTCAATTAAGGTACGTGTTTTCAATGCATATTTGTCCACGTTGTGGGATATTAAAAAATGTTGAAAATATGTACTGTATGGCCTCGTATATGGCCCCCCACTGATGTCAACCTGTCGAAAGAAGTACAAGGCAGAACAAAACAAAAAAAAACAACGGATCATCGGAACGAGAACAATTTCCCTAGCACATCATTTCCAAGATCTGTGGCATCCGACCGTTGCCACAGCAGTGAAGACCAACAAAACAAAGAAGAGGTCAGCAGATGTGATACACACATGAATAAAATCACATTTTTATTGTCCAAGTTGGCATCGGCCGACTACTCGGGTCGCATGGGGACGATCACGAGCGGTCATGAACGAAAACGCGGTCCAAGGATCCCGCACCCGCCCACAGTGGCGCCATAGTGAACACATGCACATCATGTGTGTGTATGTGGCTGGTTGACAAAACGGATGCCTGGGTGTTTTATTTGTATTACATATCTTTTTTGTTTGGGACTTCTCAGGGCTCGATCGTGTCTTTCCGGCGCTTCGGACTTGGTTCGCTCACCGGTTGTGACTTTTTTTTTTTTTTTCTTTTTTCTTTCTTTCTTTTTCTTTTTTTGGCTGGAAAAGGTACAGCCCCGAAGATGATGGACTTTACTGTAAGCCCGGGCAGTGAGTGCCCGCGATACCGGCCTTCCGGGGAATGATCGAGGATAAATGGGCGCTGCTGCAAACGGAATGATTAGACCTATTACCTGTACTGTATAGTTTGCGGAATGTCACGAGGTGACATCTACGTACCCCGTGACGTATCCCGCTGTAAAAAATGAACCATGTGAATTTTCATTTCTTGGTTGTGGTCAGCAAGAGTGTGGACGAAATGAAACGCAAAGGCCACACATCCGCAGACATATATATATAGGGAATTTCCGCAATTTTATCCCCACGGTGGTGATGGCTTTGCGCTGCAGGTCGCTGACCCGAGTTCCGCTCCTTGGGAATTGGATTTCGAGAAGACGCCTATGAAAACTGCCCAGGTTAAGGCCGTGATCCAAACTTGTGGATCATGACCTTTTATGACCATTTGTACAGTAATCATTGTCATCCACACTACGTTATAATGAGGGGTATATATATTCAAATAGTTGTTCATTGAAGCCCAATCAACGAAAAAGCTATCCAATTCGGGACCGGAGGTCGTACTGCGAAGATCCATTTAGGTCATGATCAAGCCTGAGCCTGAATCAGGGCGCAAAGCAGCTTCCTCGCCCGAGTACGCCTGCTTTTCCAGGGGGGACAGAAGAAAAGGGGGGTGTGCTCCGAAAGGGGCATCCAGTGTGGAGGGCGCCTTCTCAGAAGCACATTTGAAGCAGCCCTCGCAAGGCGTTTCCATTTGGACAAACAGGAACGATTGGGAAGGAGAGGTGGATAAAAAAGGGGGGAGACGAAGGACGGCCAGGCACTCTCACCGACCTCTCCAGATGAAGCCCGATAATGAACCAAACCAAAACAAAATATTCCTGCCCATCGCCAAGAGGAGAGTGCAAAAACAGGCAGAAAGGCCCCCGGTCTTGTGTCGAGAGAAGCATGAGACTTTTGCGTTATTGAGATAGGTTGATCGGCCGATGATGATAACGATCTGCGGATGTGAACAGAGCCAAAACCAGTCCAGCTCAGCTGGTCCAAGGGAAAGATAATCCGTCGCCTGGAATCAATAATTGCGCGATGGGCTCAACCCGAGCTATATGATTGGGAGCGGAGAGCCCAAGGCTACCTGCTTTGGAAGGCTACGCATGTCACATCGCTCGGGTCTTATCAGTAAAGGAAGACAATATCACAGGTCGGGCCACGAGGCATGATACGCAATTCCATCCGTTTGTAACATTATTGTGCCTTACCAATATTCTTGTTCAGGATTTCTCAGTGGAGCGGTAAGAAGCCAATAAGAATCCATGGACACCCGCCGAAGCATTGACAGGGCTTCAGGGGCCATGTTCTCTAAGGACAGTACCCAGATAGGTGAGGTGCATCAGCAGTAAGCCTACTCGAGGTCACCGTCCCCCAGCGGTAAAGAATTCGGATCCAACCGAAATTCAATACTCAACGCCACTAATTATGATCCAAAAAGTGCTTGGCAGGCTGCTTTCATCTGAGGAACACCTACCCTTTGCGTCTTATCGCGAGTGCCGGCGCCGGTACGATGTTAGCCCGAGAACCCTCTCTATCTCGTAAGGAACTACGGTCGCACTAATTTTGTCCCCCGCAGTCGTTCTCCGAGGCAACCGATGTGGGACCGCCGATGCACCACGAGGTTAGTGCGCCCATAGGGCCCGTTTGTCTTCTACTGGTTGGATTTCCATATGGACGTGTCATTCGTTATCCTGCGTGATTCATTCATCGACAACAATAGTGGCCCCTATTGTGAGTCCGACACATTTTAATGGTTAATTCGTATTTAGAAATTAAACACTTCAAAGATCTCCTCGTGTCGCATCGTAGATCGTAGCCCGTCACGGTCTTCGCCATTTCAAGAAGTGTTCGAGGAATATCGCAATAGTCTCACTTGCGACGTAAGTGTACACGTACAGCAGAAATCTGACGGATCATAGGATCCAATTTGTTGTGTCATCGTTATGTTATTGTCGCTGTGCGTATACCTATATGACTCCATGTCGCGCTTTTGTTCGCTTGAAACGAATTTGATGTACAGATCCGCCGAGCCCCTAGGCCTATCACCTGGATGATCATTAAAAAATTACAGTAAGTCGCCCTGTAAGGACCCGGGAGTCCCTGGTGTCCGACCTTTTGTCGACGGGACGGACAACCACCGCATGCATGGTTCCGATGTTAACAGCCACACACCGTCTTCCTGCTTTCTCCCACTGTTGCTCTCCGTATCATATCTGAAGGAGCGGCGTAAATATATTTCTAAAGTGACGCAAGACGGCGTTAATCAAACGGGCTGATTTCGTGCGCAGAGTACTAGAATGCACACATGGTTATGATACGTGTCCCAAGTGTCATCCGGTTGCGGACGGTCCCCCCCCCCCCCCGACGAATTAGTACAGAAATTCAGTGCTCTCTGATATGTTGATGGTAGGCAGGCAGGCAGGCCTTGAAACTCCCCTCTCACCCGTTCATCGTATTCATCATCATCATCATCATCAAATTGTTCCCACTTTACGCGGTCCTGCCATTCTTTAGCGATGGTGATGGTGGAATGGAATTCCGGACGGGCTGGTGAGGGCATTAGAGAATTCTTATATCTTCATAAGCACTCAAGGATCTTTGTGTTTCGACTTTGGATTGTCAAGCCAAGGTGAGCACAAGAGGGGAACACGGGCGTTTATTTTTTGGTAGAATTTGGAATTGGCTTGGCATCTGAGGATCTATGTCCAAACGGTAGCACAGCACAGCACGTACGGTGAGACGCCCAGATCTAATTTTGTATTGTTCGGGAGAGACGATGCAGCGGTAAGCGCCCCCCCCCTTCCTTCCCTGGATCCAGGACGCCACGCGCCTCGGGCAGCAGAGTGCGCGTTCTCATAGACAAATGTGGTACGAAGGGGGACTGGAGGAGCCATGCGCGCTTCGCTCGCGGATCGCTCTCACTCCGATGCATCAACGGCCGTGCCGGACATGGTCCTTCCCCCCCGCTCTTTCTTTGCGCCTCGTCAATAGGGACTTCCGCTGTTCTGCGCCCCCACTGTAGAGGTACAGAGAGAATGGATTTGCATGGTGTGATTCAATTCTGCCAGGAAACCCGGTGTGGTGTCGGATTTATGCCACCACTACTATTACTGTATACCCCTCGGCCCTCGGCAGATGAGGAAGAATAAGGCGGAAATCCGACGGAACCCAGTTCGGATCGCATTTTCGAAACAAAAATTAGATACATTATACATATCCCCGGAATCCCGTTCTCCAATTTTGAACAGTGCTGTAGATCTGACGCTGAAATTTGACCGCAGGTTTTAAGTAATAGAATGTATGAGTGGGCCACGAACAACAAAACAACCGCTAATAGCTGGTCCCCGAGAATGTTGGCTTGGGTGAGATTGATCCGTATGATCGTCGGTGGCGGATCTTTCTGAGAGCGATGAGTAGATGATCCCTATCCCCCCCCCCCCAAAAGTCTACCTGCATAATATTCTCGGTTGATCTTCGTTCTGGGATTGATTTCCCGCATTGAATCTTGCTCACGGGGTCTCCACTGGCCAAAAGCGCGCTCAAAGGCCACGTGAGAGTCACACAACTGCCCCGAGAGTATCCCATTTTGTGCAAATATGAGTGGTGGTGAATGTCGAACCTCCAACTTGGGACGCTCGTGCGGACTAGCTATAGCTGGATTTGTTGCAAAGTTCTTGAAACTACTAATGGATGGAATCTTTTCACTGATGACAGGAAATTTATCTTGCCTGAACCAGCGCGGCGATCAGTTCATGCCTAGCATACTAGACGTACTACTGTATATTCACCAAGGGTGCATAGGTCTTTGGAGCGTGGAACGACATTACACAAGAAGTGAGGGATCAGAAAATGACCGCCTGATTTATTTAATCGAAGCGCGCGTCTATTCGTAACCCTGGAACTCAAGCGGGGGGGAGAACCATTTCCGGTCACGCTTTGGGGGGGTACATTTTAGTCATTGCCACCGTTTTTCTCCGGCACGCGTTCCGAGAATTTTTTTGTTTACACTTCTACCCGGCCCAGCCGAAAGGAAAGCCCACTTTCGGGCCGAGTTCACGAAACCTTTCATTTCGCGAGTGGCGCGGTTGGGAAGAGAGACGGCAAATTATGAAAAAGTTTAATATTTTACTGTGACTAAGGGAGCAACTCGCTTGGCGAAAATAATTTGTCCAAAGGTAGCTGAAAAGCGGAAGCGGAGCAGTGAGTCCAACCGGCACTGGCTGGCGTCGCACAGTAACTCAGAACGAAGCACGAAATAATCCTATAAATAGTGCATGTTGGGCACTCAGACAGTACGCACATACAAGTGAATGCCCTGAACGGAATTGTAGTTCAACAAACCAGGAGCGTTATTCCTTCAGAAAAGAGGAGTCTTTCTGGTTTGCCCTGGCAAGGGTGTCTCGCCAACCTCGTCATCTTCCTGGGTATAGGAGTCGAGTTGTGCAGCCGTATTGGGCGAGGGTGATATGAACGCTGGGGGGCGCAGCTGGGCTTATATCGGATGTGAGATGGGTCAGGACGACGGAAGGATCGCGATGAACGTGTCTGGCTGCCCATAGCTAGATTCGTCCCAGTAATGTACTGACGAAGAACAGCAACCTGTTTCAAATCTCTGTAATATTCGATGTTAGCCCCATATGAAATCGGAAAATCGTAGCCTGCGAACTCCCTGGGCCAATTTTGATCCAAGACACAGGCGTGAAATCCGGGAAAAAAAAGGTTTCAAATATGGGCAAAATGTGTGGCAAGGCCAGAAAATGTACTGCGCCAGGAGTGCAAATTTCCCATGTAGTAGCAGCGATATAGGACGGGTTGCTCGACGGAGACAGACAATTCCGGATCGCGGGAAATTCCTTTCATGGCACGGAAAACTCCACATATACCTTGCCGAGTCTATCGGCCACCGTTTTCGGCTAGAAGTTAACGATCTTGGTATATTTCGAGTCAACGCGCCCAGAAAGGTCGCTCCAGCCACATATTTCCAATAGTGCCCGGATCGGATTAGCGGTGCCGGAGTCAAGAGACTGGAGATGGGCGCTGTCTGGGGGGAGACACAGCCTTGCACTGCAGAAAACCGAGAGATTCGGAAGAGGAAAGAAATGGAAATATGTATAAGTGAATCGAGATGAACGGACGGCGTCGATACACGCGGTCATTTCCAGAGGTATATTTATGACCCGAATGCGAGAGGGGTTAAGTCGGTGTACTCGAATCGGGCAAGTGCGTCTGGGATATGAGGGATGGGATCATTATATGTTGCTGTGATTGATAGTCCCACACCCACAAGGCACAGAAATGCAAGTGGGAGAAAAAGAAACGTACGCGGAGGTGACAGCGTAGCGGATGTCCGATGCCGGGTGCCACCCGTGCATAGCAAACATTGCCAAAAAGCAGTGATACGGCGAGAAGAGAACACTCCAGACGTTATTCGCCTTGACCGCCCCCCAGTACTGTAACCGGGGATGGGTCGGGGATGGGCCAGGAACACAAAGGGGGCCATGGCGTGTGTAGAAGGCGCACAAACTCCGCCAAAAAAGGAAATTGGCGCCCGAAAGCGGCAGGCAGGCTTTGGAAAGACCCGTGTATGCGAGAGCACAGCTATGACACGAGGGAGCAGGGACACAGGAAAAGAACCAGAACATAAACCGAGGTGCAATTCGGCCGTGGCCGCGCGCCTCTCCGGGGTGACTTTTTAGTTCTCGCCATAGGTTGTATATAATCTTTCCACTCTTCTCCCCCTCCCCTTGAACAAACCGTTAAGCGCCCGCTGTCCCCCGTTGCACTGCCCAGCCCACTCATGTCCACACCAAAGCACCGCTATCCTCTCCCTCACAACCCAGTCATAGTCATGCCTCAGCAGACTGCCGTGTACGAAACTCAGTATGACGGTCATCGCAACTTTGACCCCTCCTACAACGGGCCCTACATCACGACAGCTCAATACAGCCCTGGCCATCCAGAGCAGTCTCCTGCCATCGAGAACGGCCTCTACGACTCTGCTCCAACCACCTTCCGTGTAAGTCGACACCCCTGAACAGTCTTATACTCCCTTCGTGCCATTTATCCCCCTCTCTCCCCTCTTTAGCATGCCTCGCCGTATCCTCCGCAGCACAACCAACAAAATTCTTACGCCATTACGTCCACTTTACCTCCTCAAGATGGTGGCTACGGCTGGGATTACAGTCCTGCCGTCCAACAGCCAGAGAGCTCGGCATACCCTGCAAGCTGTGAGAATATTCAATACGAGCCCTCCGAGATGGGCGGTTCCTCCGATGAGCGCTCACTTTCCTCCATCACTTCATCTGTTCCCACCCCAAAATCTTTTCCCTCAACACCGTCCCGTCCTCTGAACCATAAATCATATATGAATGATGCAGCAGGCGGTTCCCCTTCTTCCGGTTACGCTCCAGGCTCCATGTCTCCAGCGACCAACATAAGCGGTACTTTCGGCAGTACCACGCACAGCTCCCACCCAGCTTACCCTGCCGCCGGCCCTTCAGGTTCTTATCCCTCCCCATACTCACCCCCCCAGACTCAGATGCACGCGCACACGCGGTTGACCCCCGTTCTATCTAATTTGTCGATTGAAGGGCAACAGTTACGATATTCGCATTCGCCTTTGTCTGGTCAAGGTTCTTCTATGGCCTATCCATCACCGCAGTCAGGGCATCGCAGATCTCCCTCTTCCGCACAATCCGTCCCTCACGATCTATCCCCACAACATCATTCCTCTTCGCTAAAGAGCCAGCCCTCTTCGCACACCGACTCCTCCCGCCCCAATCCTACAAAACAGATGGTCCCTGGTACTCCAACTCATCCTGACATTCCACGACCAGCCTTAGTCGCATCACCCGTCCCAGTACCGAATCTCATTAAGAAGAGCCGAGGACGGCAGGTCCCCTCTGTCTCTGCTGTCCCTGCTACATCTCAGGCACCGCCAGCACAGGCTACGCAACCCCTGGCTTCTCCCTCCACCCCAACGGGGTACTACTATACTCCCGGGAGTTCATCACTAGCCGGGTGGGGAGGCGATGAGAAACCATTCCGACCTGCTGCAAACGGCCCGACTTCCTCCAGTCTGGCATATGCTTTGGGTGCACCACCCGCAACTCCGTACCCCGGGCCAGGCGAAGTCATGAATGCAGCAGACAGTGCGCATGACGCTGAACTGCGTTCCCGGCCATTCGTCTGTACAGTGGAAGGATGCGGCAAAGCCTACATTCGTGCCGAGCACCTCAAGCGGCACGTGCGTTCCATTCACACAAACGACAAACGTGAGTCCTTGCAATATATCCTGTCAACAGACTCTTATCTTTCCCTCTTCCTCCCCTTTTCTAGCATATGAGTGCCCTCATCCGGGGTGTGGGCGAGAGTTTAGTCGTTATGACAACCTTTGCCAACATTTCAAGGGTGTGCACGGGCCACAGTCTACATTGCGGAACCAGCCAGGGCAATGATATGCAGGTGGAAACTGGTTGGTCTTTCTTTGGAGGGAATGTTGCAGGTCGCTTTGTCCTTGACAGCAGTACCATCAACGGCAATGAAATACTTTCGCTTTCGTTTCGTTTCCTTTTTTGGCTCCTCGAGTTGCTTTGTATCTCTTTTTGGCCTTTGGACCTTAAAACCTTCTGGCAGTCTATTCATCTTGACTCCCACCCACCTCCACTCATAAACCCGTCGTTGCTTCCTCGCTCGTCCCACACATAACGTACTCATTCACGCTCCTAGTTAGGTAGGTTTGTTTTTAGCCTCTCCGCCCTCCTCCACGCGTTATTGCGCAAGCAACCCGCCCTATCCTGCTATATTTTCCTTCGTTTCGCTCCTCGCTATATCAATCTCGTCTTTCGGTCATCGTTCGTTGCTCCGGCTTCTCTTCAGTTTTTCTGTCTCTTCCTCCTTGACCTCTTAATTACACTAGGCTCGCCTTCTCCTTATTGTTTTTAAACCCGTCCCTTCTTCCTGCCCTCTCACCCGACCCTAGGTCTTCCCCTGGTCGAATCTTTTTGTCGCTTTTCCGCAATCGTCTTTTAACCTCTCCCAACTGCCTCCAGCTCGATGCGATCACAATTCTCTCCAGCTTCTCGCGCTTGTATGTACAAGTAATGCGAACCAATTGGGCGTCCATGCCAATACCCCTTCCTCTTCCCCAACCCAACTCCATCAATTAATTACCTTCGGTATCGTAATGATGTGTAGTTCTGTAGCTAGTACGGCCGTCGACGAAAAAAAGTGTATGGATTCGTTCAATCCACAATTCGTCTGCTGAAGTACAGTATGCTCGGCTAAAATCAACAAGGGATGATGTAAGTTCAAGAACTGTTGTATACTTGTCATGGGTGCTTTGGCGGGCCTTGTGGAATATATACACGATAATACAATATATCAAGCCAAGCCCAAGATCTATCCCATCCAGATTTGAAAATAGAAGGTGGAATCTCCCTCCCCTGGACCCTCCCCGGGCCCCCCCTCCCCAAAAAAAAAAAAGCCTGCCGAGCATCCACCACTTTTTTTTTTGTTTTTGTTTTTACATAGTCTTACTTTATAAATTTACGTTCGTAACGTGCGCAGCAAGTTTTTCCTTTCTGCAAGTACATAAATTGTGGAGTGAAACCGGAAGTGATCCGTCCTGGTAGGGGCTTGCCTTGCTTGGCTTGGGACCATGTACGGTATTAGCGGCGGCTACCCTCAGAGCTCAAAGAGGAAGAGGAAGAGAAGAGCGAGAAAAAAAAAAGAAAGAGCCAATCAATCAAAAAGAACCTGCAGCTAGCCATTATGTACTGTATATATCCAAGGACGTTGACGTTGACGTTGACAGTAGACGGACCATGCATATATGTATGGATTGATACAAGAATCCCATTGGCAAATTGACACGAAAAAAACTACCGAAGTATCCAGCCGAGGTGGATCACTGTCGTCCTTCTGGGGCCCTGGTTAAGTGATTAACCATAGCTTTCACGCGTACCGAGGGGGGGCGGGGGAGACTGCCAATTCGTAAGTCCCGATTATAGATGTTTTTACATACCAAGCAAAGGGTTCTTATCTTGCCTTACTCGGAAGGAGAGAGAACAAAGTAAGTACGGCCGTGAAAGGAAATATTGTATTATTATTGTTGTGTGCGTTTGGTTGCTCATCCCCGATTCCCGAGTACAGCTGTAATATGATATAGGACCAGATGGGCAATGTGGACAATGCGATGCGGACCCCCCCTAATTTTGGCCTGTGTACCAACGGATCTGAAGGGAAAAAAAAAAAAAAAAAAAACAAGCAAAACAGGGCTGAAAATAAACGCCTTATCGATTATACCCATCGAAAGCTCACGCTCACTCTCACGCTAGTACATGTGGGTTCTGGATGCCGGTAATTTACCATAAAAAGGGCCAACAACAGACCGTAATTCCAACATTGGGGGGATAATGGGTTCGTAACGAGGGACAGGATACATTGTATCATAAGAATTAGAAAAGAGTAAAGAGGAAGGGAGGTGCCGCCAGCCACAGAACACTTACAGTAGTATTGCAGCTGTGCATGGCACTGCCGGAGCCTTGAGAAAACGAGACCGCCAAATAAAACAAAAATAATTTACTGGGTTACAGGCGCGGTCCGTACCGTAACCTCGCATGAGTCAATAATCAAAGCGGTGTTTCTAGCCCAGTTCGGGTCCCCTTCCGGCCCTTAAATTTGCTCACCCTACGACTCACGGTCCTCGAGGCACACACATTGGTGTGAGAAGGTGAGAGACTTGGGGTCACATGAAGTCTAGTTCAACGTCCCCCAAATCCAGTTCATGACGGACAACGACTTGATGAGGTTTAAATGACTTGGAAACAAGAGAAAGGGAAAGGGAAACCCAGATACAGCATCGTGGTACAATGATCAATTACGATCAATCGATCCTCCTTGGAATCGCAAATTTCCCCAGAGACGAACCGGAAATGAAACCGAATTGAATAATACTGAATGCCAACTTAGGCCCACTTAGCCACATCCTCTTCACTGGGGCCGGCGGGATCAGCAGACGCCGCAAGATTACACTACAACCAAGTGGTGGGAACTTTACCACAAACCAGGAAAGTAATACTCTCAAATAAGATGGTGGACACACCTGGTGAAAAGCCCGAATCTGATCTTCTCGAAAAGCACCAACGACAGTATGGAGCACGCCTCGATTGTGGAAAAGAACTAGATCGTTCTCAGACCTAAGGCCACGAAATACGTAAGTCATGTGGCCCTAAACGTGTGCAAACCGCAGCTGACCAGTCGTGAGGGTAGACGAACTTGGGAATTGAAAGAGCATGCTAAGATTGGAGGCAACAACGGAATATAATAGAGCAAGTCTGACCTCGGGAGATATGCTTGGCCTTTGCAATTCATATACTAGATCTCGAACTTTTTGAGATCCGTGATATGGGCGCCATCCGGATATAGAGCGTCATTACCAGCGTCCTCACGCTTTCCGTCAGGAATAGGCGTAATATAAAGTTCGTAAACGGCACTAGGGTGCACTTGGTAGTGGAGCTCGCCGGTATCTGGATTTTTCCACAGCTGTATTATAATTATAGGGTCATGGTATAGCAAGTGACAATAGCCTCAAAATCAATCTTACCATGGGGAAGATCTTTATCTTACTGTCCTCCCATTCTGGGAGTTCCGAGAGCGGAAGCTCGAGTCCTTCCGACTCTATGCCAAGGCCAGTGCTGCGGCTTTTGGCGGGAGCCATCCAAACGTAAGGATGAGGGGCATACTTGACCCTAGTACGCACAGCCAGGGACTTCAGGTTCTTAGGAAGTAAGTTGAAGGTAGTGCGGGTCGAGATGACTATGACAGATTGATCCCCACGTTTGAATGGATATACACTTGAGGTCTGGAAGGAATACACAATTTACGTACATGCTGTGGTGCCAAGGGGCACTCGGAGTTCGTCCCCAGTCCCGTCGTCATAGCGAAGAGTCTGAGGCTCGCCCGTCGGTACCTTGAGGCCATATAAGGTGGTCACGCGAGGTCTAGTGTATTCTTGTAGCGTCTCTAAGGAGAATATTTCAAGTGAGATATAAACTCACGGAGAAAGATTATACAGGGCTGCGTCAATATGCCTGTTAGAATGTCTGGTGAGTAAAGTGGAAATATATCCTCAATTGAAATGAATATAATGACCAGCGATAGAACCGAGTGTACTTGAGATCGTCTGCTTCAGGAATCACAGTCTTGTGGAATGTCCTGTGGTGTGGGTGCTTCAACTTGGCCTGGATAGAGGATCGACACTAGGTTGTTACATTATCACGATCATCTTGAATCTTTCAAGGATTACGTGCCTCGGCAAGACCTTCGTGGTCGTAAACGACACCGTTTCCGATAAGCTGCACTTGTGGAACACGGGGAATTGTCTTGAGGTCGGGATGGAGGATGGATTTCTTGGTATTGCCCGTCTTGTTATTTCCATGTCCATAGTTCTCGCTTTGGGGGTCGAAGCCTAAGCCACAGTTATTACCAAGCATTGGATAAAACTAGGGCCAAAACGGGACACCTTGGTCAATGCATACTGTTGCTCTGGGCTCAGGGATACATTTCTAAATAGAAGTACACTGTGCTATAGGGGCTATTATTATTGAATAGGGTGTCGAGCGGACTAAGAAATAGACGTCACACGCGCCTTATACAGGAGTTTCTCGACTGCGCTGAAAAGAGCTGGATCGAGGTTTCCAGGATCTACGCCATGTACCTCCTTGCCGAAATTGGCGAAGTAGATCGGATTGGCACTAGGAGGCAGGGCAGAGGAGACAGTTCGATTGTCATATTTCGATATGGAGGGGACAGAGAGAGTCACAGAGAAAGACCGCTCTTTTTTTTATCCCTGTCCACAAATGATTCGATCGCCGCGAATCGGTGTATCTCTCGCTTGATTGTATCGGCAGTCACCGAGCACGTGCCCACATATCCGTCGCCCAAAACAAACACAGGGGTTGAGTACAACGGGCACAAAGAAAAGCCATCATCGAAGAAGCGAGGAATCGGACGTTTGATATATTCGGCCTCTCGAAGAGTTCTGGAGCGAATGCACGGCAGCCGTCAAGATCGAAATTGGGGCGGACCTCATGACGAATCGCCCCATTAGCGATCGACTAGCCACCAGGTTTCACAGCATAACCGGGACCCAGGGAAAGCAAAGACAGAAGCGATGAATACCCTGTCACATCCCCCATCACGTTCGATCTCATGACTCCTCTGATACGCGATGCTGTGGGGTAGTTCCTTCAAAAGGCCCTTCGCCTTTGTCATTCCCGTAGCGGTCAAGGTTACCTGTCTTGGCCAAAAAAACAGAGTCGGTTATTCCTGCGAATAGAGTATGTGTCACGTACCCTCTCTGCTTCTCCGCTTCGTCCGGCAAGCCCACATTTGATGTCCTACGAATATAATCGAGAAGACGTCGAAGGCCGAAGGATGATATATATGTAAAAAAAGAAAAATCCACAGCCATCAAGTATCCCATTCTGACCCGTACACATTCCCGGTTAGGACGGTGATCGAAGAAGTGGCGGAACCCAGGTATAGGCATGCCAAATGCACGACGAGGTGCATCCCCCCGGTGGGGGGGGATCCCTAGCAGGCAACACTAAGTCTTTCACCCGCGTGCTATCATCCATGGAGTCCGTTGTGGGCCCGTATGGCACCGCGAATCAATCCGCCGTCGACTCGACTCGTGGCTGGTGCCCCAAGACCTCAGACATCTCTGCAGCCACGGTATTGGTCATGTCCGCACTAGCCTTCGATGCTAGAACTACCTAAAAATTCCCGGCCACAACCCATCGTGTTCGACGGACTCAATCGACTTGAAGACACTGGCTGTGCACCATAAGCGCCCATGCGCGATAATGGATTACGTCATCATCGTCATCGAACTGGATCCGAACCCAACAGCCCAACAATTTTTCATCGCTTTCCAGCCTTGATCACTAGAAGACGCTCCCGAAGGACGCGCATGTACCGAATGATGGAAGATTGCAATAGATTGCCGAGTTTGCTCGAGACAGAGATGGAGTTCACTCACTAGGCGCGGAGCCTACAATATATGGCCACATGGTCACGGGAGTCATCACCAGTGGTGGTCAAGCAGTCGTAACTGCTAGTCCAAGAAATTTCTCCGGTATCAAGGCATATTACACATGTAACCAGCTAGCGATACAAGGGTCTTGAAGCCCTGGTGAATGACAGCAACGCGCACTTGGTGTGCCAAGACGAATGGAATATTACGTAAGATTGAAACTCAAGACCATTTCAGTACGTCCTCTTCGGTAGGGCCAGCAGGATCTGCGGACGCCGCAAGGTGGCACTAAGCGATTCGGAATAATCAGCACGCGAGACATCCTTGGTGAGAGATCGAAGGTACCTGGTGAAATACCCGAATTTGATCTCGACGCAAGGTCCCAACGGCCGAATGCAGAAGGCCTTGATTATGGAACAGAATAAGGTCTTTCTCAGACCTCCGAGAATGAGTCAGACGACGGATACACATAATGCTCTGAACCATATCGGCATATTCCTCACCAGGCATGAGGATAGATGAACTACAGGCACCAGTTTTCAAGTTAGTGCCTCTGTAACCATGACTGATCGCATCGATTACAGTTAGACTCACTTCAGGGGAAATACTGGGTCTCTGCAATTTATAAACTAATTCCCGGGCCGCTGCCAAATCGGTGATGTGGGCACCGTCCGGAAACACTGCGTCACCATCAGCACCCGCACGCTTTGAAGCTGGAATCGGTGCTATAATAAGTTCTAGAAGAACGCTGGGATTGACTTGAAGGTGGAGATCTCCCGTGATCGGATTTTTCCACAACTATCGCAGAGGGTTCTGTTCGACAACCGGAGAAAACATAATCTGAGTATTGGAAAGGGAAAACTTACCATTGGGAGAATCTTTATCTTGCTCGGATCCCATTCGGGAAGTTCGGAAAGCGGGACTTCCAAGCCCTCAGATTCAATTCCTAAACCGTTGTTCCGGCTTTTGGCAGGTGCCATCCACTCGAAGGGGTGAGGTGCGTATTTAACACTACAGCGGACTGCAAGAGACTTGCTACTGGGAGAAAGTGCGTTGAACGTCGTTCGAGTGGAAATAACTACATTCATCCAAAAGACATCAGACTGCACACTTTCATGTGTGATAGGGAGGAAAGACATATACCCACAGGCGGTGCAGGCAAGTGGTACTTTGAATTGTTCATCTGTGCCATCGTCGTATCGCACGACCTGGGATTCACCAGATGGGATTCTGAGGCCATACAGAGTCGTCACGCGAGGCCTAGTGTAAAGTCCTATTAGGTTTGTGATAATCTTGTTCATAGGTTGGGTCTCGAGCTCACGGAGAAAGATCGTAGAGTGCGGCATCCATATGCCTGGAATCTGTGCAATTAGGATTATAAGGACACAGTGAAAGGTTCAAAAATACTTACCAGCGATAGAATTGGGTGAACTGTAACTCGTCTTCTTCTGCCTTAGCGGACACGTCCAGGGTTTTGCGTGCCAAATGTTTCAATTCGACCTATGGAGGGTGTAAGCCATGCCTGCCAAAAAAAAAAAAAACCACTGATTTACCTCATCAAACCCCTCGTGGTTGTGAATCACACCATTACCGACCAGTTGCACTTGAGGCACACGTGGTATGGATTTGAGGTAGGGATGGAGAATGGATTTTTGTTGATTGGCCAACAGGTTGTTCCCATGCCCATATGTCCCGGTTTGAAGATCGAAAGCCTGGGGCGACGGTCAGCCTGAAAATACTTGACCATAGAAATTCTAAGGTACTCTTGTCAGCGCATACTGCTGTTCTGGGCTCAGGGATGCACTCCTGAACAAAAGAAGGCCGTGCTGTTAAGGCTGTCATCGGTCGCGGTGCTCTGGTGGACAATTGGATGGAATACCTTGTATAGGAGGCGCTCAATTTCGCTGAAAACCTGGGGATCGAGGTTCCCCGGATCTACTCCATGAACCTCTCTACCAAACTCGATGAAGTGGGAGGGATTGGCACTCGGTGGGAGAGGAAGAGGTGACAGTTCAATGTTAATGACCATCTCAGTGTGATTGCCGACTGCTCGTGTACTAAGGATAGAGAAGGAGGGATAGCACTTGACCGAGTCTTTGCTGACGGACGTCTATATTTCGAGGTTATGGAGCGTAAGGCAAGAAGGAGCAGGGACCCCTAGTGAATACTGTCCGACACGTAGACACAGATACCAAGAAGCAACTCTGGATTTCTTGCATCCTTGCGATCTCATTATACGTTAAGAGGACCCCTGACACTTAGGTTGACACCTGTCAAGCACCCCCAGGAAATTTTGGTGTTTGGAACCTCATCCTAGAATGCTTACCGGGACTTTGAGGCTCGAAATGCGGATAAAAGGGTGTACCAGGATCTGAGCGGTGGATTTTTGGCATATTCTCACCATCGCCAAAATAGGTGTTTTGGCCGCATTTGGCGTACATCGGCGTAAGACTCAGGGGTCCTACGTTAGGGTGCCGCTCAGCAATATATGCCAATCTCCACTGGTACGCCCCGAGACAACATAGAGTAAGGTAGAGGCAACCGATTCTCTTTTGCTGGTCACTGGATAATCTTGTGGACGTACTATCTCTGGGCGAGAAACACTGCATCCCAAGTTCATATGATTGACTTGGACGACGGAGAAAATACCCATGTAATCGCCATTTGTTCCAGTCATCGTCTTTAGAAGCCTAATGCATATTTTCTTCATGTGTGTAAGGATAGATTAGCATATTTCGCGTTGTGAGTTAGCTACCGATGTCAAGAAGAATGCCACAGATATCCAATGCCTTTTGTTGACACGGGCACCTAAAGCCGAAAAAAAACTCAGGTCGAAGCCATTGGGCCTTACGCATTAATATTGGAGGGACCAGAAGAAAGAAAAAGCGTAACGTCCCGAAAAGAATTGAAGGCTAATTCGACAAATGCACTTCATTATTGACGAACACGGGGGCATCTGCTCGATAAAGAAAAGTTAGGACAAATGTAGAGATAGCAAAGGGCACGCCACCTTAGCAGACGTAGCTGGCATCGTAAAGAGGAGGCCTTTGAAGCCATGGTTGATTAACATATTTTTCACTCGACCGTTATTCTATTCTTCCTTGAGGGCATGAAGTCGCCTAGGAGTGACCGGTGGGAACCCAAATGGGCACAACATGAGCGGTTCTGCCTCTTCTGTAGATGGTCACCTCCCTGCCTGGGAATGCGGCACTTATTTTCGATGTGTACGAGGACGTAGGAGACACTCATGGATGAGTGACCTATGGTCCATGATACGTTTGAGCCACACCAAGGGTAACTAAGCTTTATTGGACATCCAGTGCGGAACCAATCTTGCGGATGTCACAACTCGCGTAACACTCCTTGACCGCGTTTCCTTCCAGCCCTTCGTCCGCTTCCGCGTCCACCTCCACCTTCGCCTTCTCCATCCCTATCATCCTGCGTGTCACATAGTCATTACTGAAAATAATCCACACCCCGCACATCCCGGACCCTCAATGTCTCTCTACTCATCCGCTCAAAAAGCCAAGCGCCGCGCAACACACTCGCGTCCCGAACTCTCCGAAGAGCAAAAGCAAGAGATCAAAGAGCCTTTGAGCTCTTCGACACCGACAAGGACGGTGCGGTGGACTATCACGAGCTCAAAGTCGCCATGCGCGCGCTCGGCTTCGACTTGAAGAAACCAGAAGTCCTCAAGATCCTCAGAGATCACGATAAACAGGGACACGGGCTGATGGAGTTTGAAGATTTCGCCAAGATCAGTCAGTAGTGCATTTTATTTATTTTGATGGCGTTCTGTCGTCTATCGTCTATCGTTCATCGTTCATCGTTCTTTCCTTTGCCCTCCACCACTGCGACTGATCTTGGTGAATGTCATGGTGTTTGTATTTTTCCCATTCCGCAGTGAGCGAACGTATATTAGCGCGAGATCCTTTAGAAGAGATCCGACGCGCTTTCCAACTATTCGACGACGATGGGACAGGGAAGATCTCGTTACGGAATTTGCGGCGCGTTGCAAAGGAGCTTGGCGAGCCTCTTGATGATGATGAGCTGTGAGCGTTCAAAGTCTCGTATTTGGGGTAACACGTCGAACTTGTGCTGAGCACGATTTCTACAGTCAAGCGATGATCGAAGAATTTGACCTCGATCAAGATGGCGAAATTAACGAGCACGAGTTTCTCGCTATCATGACCGACGACGCATAACTCTTCCATACAGTAACCGCGTTCTCTTGTTTTTTTTTTAAATTGTTGTCTGTCACTTTGTAATAGGTATTTATCAGTTTCGTTCACGTCGCACACGATCACAAATCGCAATCGCTGCAACACCCCCTGGGAGCTCCGAGCAATAAATCATGATGATGAAAGTCCTTACATATTCCGAGTGGAAGAGCAAGAATGCCATATACTACGTCATTAAAGATGTGTCCACAGCTGCAGAGCCTTTATACGAATGAAATGAGCGAGTCCATAGCGATGAGGATGAGGTGAAGGGTGAAAATAGAAATCATAATGTTCTCGCATTACAACTGTGCATCATGTCATTGACCGCCTTTAGGATACTGCGGGGGAGCAGCACCTGGCGGGAGCCCTGAGGCGCCCGAGGACATCCGCGTCGGTGCCCGAGAACCAGGGCGGGGCTGCGGCTGCGGCTGAACAATCGAGGGAGGGCCGACAGACGTCCGTTTTCCTTGTCGTGGGACGCGTCGAACGGATTCCGGACCAGCAGGAACCACCCCAGGATCGCTCAACGTCACACCCCTACTGGTACCACGGGCATGCGTTGGACGTGGGAGACCAGTCGGAGGCACAGGTGGTCGCACGGATAGGCTGCCGCGATCTCGATCTTGGGTATACGGCTGCTGGTCGTACGAAACGGCTTGCGGCTGAGCATAGCGATGTGCATTTTGCATTTCGCTGTTGTTGTACGTGGGGCTCGGGTTAGGATACCTTGTCGTACATAGGTAGATGATTCGGAAGGTGAGGCTCTGGCCTGCTGTGAAGGGCGTGGGATTATAGGTTCCCTATCGTCAATTGCAGCGTAGTCTGAAGGGGGGGACGAATCGCCGCCCTCGCCGCTACGGGAGATGCGATTCGATGATTCAGAGGGAGAAGGGGTTCGGTGCGGATACTCAGGCAGTCGCGGTGCTGCGACTGTTGGAAGTATTGGCTGTTGGGAGTGGCGCGAGGCGGACACCGTCTCGGTATAGGACTCGGAGACAGACGCCGAACCCACCGAGTACCGACGATCAACCTTAACCGGAACAGATTCTGTGGTACGCGAGTCTTTTCTTCGACGAATGACGTCGAATGTGGAGTCCTTCGGGATCCCGGATTTACCTCGCCGCTCGCGTTCAAATTCGGCCCAGCGCTTCATGATAATGTGCGAAGAGTCAAACTCGCCCTCCTTATCTCCCAGGTGTCCATCACCATCTCCAGAAACTCGTCGGGTCTGACCCCATGAGAAGTCGTCGAAATGCCAGAAAGAGTACGCCGGGAGCACAAAGTTCCATATAGGAAGCGAAATGAGATAAGCAAGCATCCAGCCGACATATGCAATCTTGCGAGAGGTAATAACGATGAGGAGACCGGGGAGACCTAGGATGATCGCGAGAAGAATGAGGGACAGCGTCGTATTAGAATGCCCAGGGATGATGGTGACAATGATCAGGTACATTGTAAACGCGATCGCAGCAGGTAGAACCAAAGTTCCCACAAGCTCCATTCCGACAACGAATTGCATGGAGAAGCAGAATGTCCCGCAAAGATCACGAACGAGTAAGAGCTCGGCGAGATTATGCACCGTCGAATTGATCCATCGACGGTCGTTGGGATAAAAGAACGCGGAAAGTATCTGGTACGATGGTCTTGCACACCGCCTGTGGACAGAAGATCAATTTGCGCTTGGGGAACGTTTTGAGCATGAGGGTAGTGAGATATCGATCTTCTCCAAGAAGGAGAAGGTTCTTCTTGTGTAGGGTATCGACGATATTCTCCGAATAGTGCTCCACGATATCGGGGTTGGCTAAGATGGGCACCCAGTAGCCTGATGATCCTTTGGGGGACTTGATCCGGTACATACTGAAGCAGCCGGGCAAACAAGTCACACCACCAAACATGGACTCGAAAGCTTTGGTAAGATGATGCGAAATATAGTATTCAAACACTGAATACAGACTTGACGATCAGCAGACGTTCGTCGAAGCCAAAATCGCCAAGAAACTCTACCTTGGATCATAGTTACCCAGCTCTCAGACTTGTTCGCGATTTTCGTTTCACCACAGACACCCATGATATCCTCATCGTGGACCATGCAGGCGGTCATCCGTGTCAACGAATCAGGGAACACCTTGGTATCCGCGTCTACGCACAACACGACCTCATATCTGTCCGGACTAATACCCGTGCAGCGCCAAATCGAGTTGAAATACTCATACTCAAACGTCGTCATCCGTTCGTCGAACATAACTTTTTGGAGGAAGGCCATAAGAACCATTTGGCTGTCTCGTTTGCCGCGATTACCAGGCTTTGGTTCGTCCTTTTCGAGGGGATTACCACACTTAGCGACAAGAACGATAGGTACGCGCTGTTGTTTCCCTGCCTCCACAGTATTGTCGTCGTAATCGTAGAATCCGGCATATACTCTGGCCATGTTGTGCCGTTTATGACCATCTGCAATCGAGACATAGGAATGGGCCTCGACTTCGTCAGCGGGAACAACAAGTTCTTTCATCATCGAGAGCACGATGTCCGGGGTCGTCATGTCATTACCAGCACCCTTCACCATACCGTCTGCAATAACCATTAAGACTTTGTGGCTATTCGGATAATCGGTTGTTGCCAGTGAATCCAGAGTCGTACGCAGCCCCTCCAGGGATTCAGAGTAGGCGGTGACCAGGCAAATGGCGTGTAGTAGCGGGAAGTTGAAGGGTTCGAAATCGGGGGGAGGTTGCGGAATGACATTATGTAACGGGAAGGGACAATTGGAACTATTGCGATCGACGTAGGATGGCAAGGACATTGAACTGCGCGAACCAGGGAAATTATGCTCAGAGGGTGCAAGATGACCCTTGGAACCCCCGTAATTCGAGGGGGCTTGGCGTCGGTACGGCACTTCAGGCGACCCATACGTAGTTGAGGGCCTCATAGCGTCCGCTTTACTGAAACGAGAGGTGGTGGGGAGGAATTGGGTGGGCTTGGAGGGACCTTTGCCAATGCCCGAAGCTGGTGGAGCCACAGATGGGCGGTACTGACTTGGGGCGGGCTGATAGATGTGATCGGTCCAATTCTCAATCTCGGCAGCTCGCGCCATGCGTTGTGAATACGATTCGCGAGTGAAAGCCCCGATCTTGTACGAAACGAACCACCCAAAGAGGACTGCCATACCAAAGCGGATCCCAACCACTCCGATAATGAAAATGAGAGAGACATAAAGGACGACTTGGGACGCAACACAGCCAATTGATTTAGAGTCAATGTAGCCAACCACGATTGTTTGCTGCAGGCACTGGCCAATTTGTTGATGCTTATTGCGATACATGAACATCGTGATGTCTCGCTGGTTGAAGGTACCATTCTGTGTCTTGAGAGCATCGAATAGGGGAGGATATTGAACAAGAGAAGTGTCGAGCCAATTAAGGAGGCTCAGGTCGAGGACCGCACTGGCATCGAGGGTTTGATGAGTCTTACGCCTTATGCAAGGATCCGAAGGGCTCACGTTTCATATACCGCTAGATTGCGGGAGGTGTTCTTGACTTGGTCCCAAGTGTAATAGACTTGACCAGATGGATGGACCAGTGACTTGAATGAAGCCTGAGTGCCGGACTTGATGTGACAATTCGTTGAGTTGTCATAGCTCGTCAGATTGCGAGGGGAGGTCCCATATTGATTATACATGTTGCAGGGAAATATCCAGTCAAGGTTTCCATTCGTCAGAGTGATAGCAGACCCGTTTGCAGGAGTGATGACGCTTCGACAAGCATAAGCGTTGTACTGAAACATAAAGGAAAGGTCCATGCCAGCGGCGTGATAGTTTCCCTCATATAAGGGATTAGATTTCCCAGTAAAGATGCCTGCGACATAGGGATGCTGGAAACGGGAAAGATCGTAGTCGTAACCATGTATTATAACCGAGGCGGTGTCGATAGTGCCCGATTGGAATCGGGTCGGGGGTTTGCCACAGACCGTTTGAGTGAAGCCGAAAGTAAGGAATCCGACCGCGGCCATGAATACGAGGATGATGGACATGAGGCCCATTTTTTCGCGCCAGGCGCGTTGGCGCTCTGGCGTTCTCATGCCTTAAGGAAGGAAAGTCAGAGGACATGAAGAAAATATCGGGCACAGCGGGGTATTCACCGCATGACTGCAGTATAAAAGGAGGTATGCATATCGTCAAGAACCAGCAATATATCATCCAGGCATCGACGGGTCCGGGGGCAATATTTTTGAACAAGCCCCGCTTCGGCGCGGTGAGGTCCGTGCCGGGGCCAGCAGAGTTGGACGGGGTTGGTCCGTTGGGATGATACGTTTACGGCGGAGAGTTGCGCCTCCACGTTTGAAGAGCGTAAGACCAGATTCATGGACATCTTCATCTCTTGCAAGTAATGATCTTCCACGATGTAAACCGGTCTGCGGAAAATTCCCAGTGGTCGAAGGGATCACACCAACTCTGCACCTTCATCCTCTTCATCCAGCCCGGCAGCGTGATTACGATAATGCCACTGGCGGTGCCCGGGTTCGATCTTTTCACGATCTGGCCGAGTAAGGCTCTTCTTTCGCGAGAAGTCTGCACCGGAAAACATGTTGGCTGCAGCCTCAGGGTCCATGATAGGTTTCGCCTGACGACCTGGGCGCTCTGGATCTTCTGACCGCACAAAACCTGATGGAGAATAATCAGTCCATGGATCTGCAGTGGGCCCTCTAGGTCGGTCGTCAGCACGCTGAGAAGAGGCCTGCCGTGGATTACGGCGTGGATCATTTTGTGAGTGTGGTGGGGGTGACCTCCAAGCACGTTCGGGCTCTTGGAAACTCACATTGCCGAGGTTCTGAGGACCGGAAGTAGGCATGCTTGGCCTCCGGGGTCGTGGGTTTGTGGTGGGTGGGCGGCCGTCCAGGGCTGGCGAGCGTGGATTGGTTGATCGACCTGGTCTAGAACTGTCTGAGAAATAGCCAGGATTGTCCATGGCGGTTGGCAGCAGGTGGGGATGACAAGTCCCACGCGCTGAAGCACCAAGATTGGAGCCTAACACTCCTTGTGCTTGCTTTTACGCAATTGAAGTGGCAGTTACCGTCGTATTTCTGCTTTTGGCGTTCGACCAATATTTGTCATCTGGGCCTCGGTTCTACTCGAGATGGCCCAGCCGGGGTATCCCCCTACCTCTCTAATTGCGTCTGGGCGCCTATGCAGAGAGGATATCTATGGGTTTCCCATTTTACATAAGACTTCCTTAACCGAACCTGGTCGCTCCCCACGCGACACCTACTCGGCTCGCATTGCCACCACCACGTCTTCAATCCACAGTGCTTTCTCCACTGCGGCAGCTTGGGTCTCACCGCCGTCTCACACATCGGTGCTTGAGATGCGTTTCCTGTTGGTTCCCTACAATACCAAACCCTTATCTGTAGGGAAAATTCTCATCGCCCTCGTCGCATGATTGTCGAGAGGCATGGAGAACTGGGATCACGAACGCCAGGGGCGATTTACTGACGATAATCAACAGCACTCGCAGAACCTCATAAGCGACGATGAATTCGAGTAATTGCAGTTTTATGAAAAATGACCGCGCCGTAATAAGCCAGAGAACGCTCATCGTACGTCATGACTCGTATTTGGAAAGTCACTTCCTTCTTTTACTTGCAGAACATGCGAAACCCTCTCCCTGCTCTCCATCTTCAAACACATTTATGCATGCACCACATGTACACCCGCACCCGACTGCGATGTAAAATCCATGATGAACACCAAGCCAAGAGAAATACCATTTGTTTGCCGATGGCCAAGGCATCCCCACAACTCGGGTCCTGTGAATCATGGACAAGGTTCATTAACCATCGGGCGCTCCGCACTCTCTGCCACTGCCGTTGTCGGCGTTACTTTTCATTGTTCTGCTCACCATTACCATTCCATGATCAATGCCTTCGGAACCCCAATTCTCTAGGGAGTTAGATTAATTGCAAATGCATAAAATGAACTCCGCAATACTAGTGATATAATAATGACAGGTTTTTGTCTTCACGCTTCCAAACGTTGGCTCGGCCACAGGACTCACAGGACGCCGCAGAATAGCGTTTCAACGAGCCAGTGCGTACACTCTTTACGTAATCAATAACCACCTGCCTATACAGGAAACGGACTTCCTCGATAGCTTCTACTCAATAGAGTATCATACCATATTCACACCCAACGCACCCCGTCGGGTCAAAGGCATCGCATTATCACCCTAAAGCGAGCTTCCGCACCCTCTTCTCCATACTCTCCGCATACTCGTCCACACCGCTACTGAGTAACTTCACCCTCCCTTTCGGGCCAACTATGTACACCTCACCCGGTGCACGCAAAGCGGCGTCGTCCTCCCCCATCGTCACCACCCCCTTCGTCGTCTCCCTCACCATAATAATCGTCGTCGCTGTCATCGTCGCTGTCTGGGGAAGGAGGGAGGATCGGCGCCCCCTGAATCACACATCTTACAAAATGGCGATCGTGGCTAACGACCAGCACTGCACCGCTGTATCGCTTGAGGGCGACGATGAGCGCGGAAATCGTGTCCATGTCGAGGTGCGTCGAAGGCTCATCTAGGACGAGCAGGTCGGGGGCCGGGTAAACTAAGATAGCGAGGGCGACTCGGACCTGTACGTGGTTATGTGCGAAGAGAAAAAATATTTTTTTATTAGAGAAGCAAAGAAGTAAACTGGAAGGGGTGTAACATTACCTTTTGCCCGCCAGATAGCGTCGCAATTGGATCAATGGCTCTCCGTCCCCCCAGACCAAAGCTCCCTAAGAAGGCTCTTGCGGTCCCTTCGTCAACGTCCGTAGAATACTCAGCCTTCATCTTCTCCGTAAAATGGGACAACGCCGAAGTTCGAGCAATAGATGGAGAAGACAGGCGCTCGATGGAGTGTTGATCAAAATAACCAAGTCGGAGACGGGGGTGGCGTTCGATTGTGCCTCTATCGGGAGAAAGAGTCCCAATAAAGAGCTTTACCTAGGGTGTCCCTCATCAACGTCATGTGATCAGGGGGGAGGGGGGGCATTGGCACTTGAGAGAGCCAATGGTTACTGACCAGTGTACTTTTCCCCTCCCCATTCCTCCCACGAATCCAGTGCGCGAGCCAGGATGGATTGTCAATGATACGTCCAGTAGTACAGGCCCTTTCGTCGAGGCACGACTAGGATAGGAGAATGACACCTTGGAGGCTGATATAAGAGCCCCGGGGAAGCGCATGGGTTCCGGATTGGGAAAGAATAGATGGATCGCACTGTCTGGCTGATCGAGGGTGATCTCTTCTCTGTTTGAGTAATGGTATCCCGCCATATCTCGATTCAGCTTGAATCTACCGAGAACCGTAGAGGCGTAGAACAACTCAGATCAAATACCGCCCCATCGTCAAGTTAAGAAACTGCGCCCCGCTTACCTTCCACCCTTCTCAGACCTCTCGAGGCCCCACCTCTCGTCTAGCTTCTTCTGCCGCGACTTGGCCATGCGTGCACGGTTCTCGTCACCCGTCTTCCGTGCACTCTGAAGCCCTTGTGCAATGGTGCGCTCCATGGCCTCTTTCCGCCTGTCCATCGCGTCCTTCATACGCGCGCGGCCCTTGAGCTGCTTCCGCGCGTGCCGTTCGCAGGAAGAAAGGTTTCCAGTAAAGTAGGTAAGCGTGCGGTGCCGCAGAGTTATTACTTCCTGCGCGACGGCGTCGACAAATCTCGGTCGTGTGCAACGACAAGGATCGTGGTGGTGGGTGAGAACGATGCGAGGTATTCTTGCAGCCAGATCACGGACATGAGATCTATGGAGTAGAATGAACATTCTCATTACCCTTCCCTATCATCCGAATTAACACCAAACAAACCTAGGTAATTTGTAGGTTCATCGAGGATGAGCTGAGAGAAGAGAATCGACCCATCAGTCGCCCGTTGTCGAGTGAATAGATTGGACCTGGGTGGGACACTCAACAAGATCCGGAACCTGTAGCAATGCACTCGCAAGAGAAGATCGAGATCTCCAGCCCCCGCTGAGCGTCGACATTTTTTCATCGAGCTGGCTCTTCGTGAACCCGAGGCCTAGCAGTATTCCGCGTGCTCGCGCTTCAGTGGTGGAAGCTCCCAGCTTGACATCACCAGATAGAGGTGAGTGAATTTCTGATTGGTCATTGGGAAGAAATCAGGAAGCAATCTGCTCACAACATCTAGAGTAGATTGGAGTTCGACCAGTAGGGTACTGGCCTCGCTCGCATCCGTATCCCCGAATTCTCCTTTCTGGGCCCTTTCAAGTCTAGGAATGGTAGCAACAGCATCACTCTCTTTTACGACAACGCAGCAAAAAGGAGGGCAGGATATGATTGATTTACCTCGCTTCAGCTAGTGTGACCCTGGCTTCAGCCGGAGGCACAAGTTTCCTGGCCTCGGCACCCCGTGCTCCACTCCTGCGCGACGCAATACTCTGCGCCTGCTCCAATTCCTTTCGCGCCCGAGCTAGTTGTACAGTCGCAACGGCCACAGACACCCTCTTCGAATCCGATTCCGTAAGTGCCGTCGAAAGAACTGCCAAAGGGCCGAGCAACCAATCAATAAGATCCTTCATAAAGGGTTCTGATGCAGTGATCAAACCCACGCTCATACTGCTCTGAGGCCGCTTCCCTCCGTGCGTCAGATTGAACTACGTATTGTGTGATAGAGAGGTCCAGCGCATGAGAGCTCTCCTCTTGGATCTGATTCACCAGGAGAATCCGCATGTTCTCTGGAATTCCGGGTATCAATTTATCCGAGGTGGCTCGAAGCAGGACTGATAGATATGAAGCCCAACCATATCAGGAAAGATCGATGATAATGTTGGGTTGGGAGGGAATGCACCTGATTTTCCTTCGCCATTGCGTCCGACCAGCTGAAGACAAGAGAGGATGGTCATGTTCAGAGGCGATGCAACTGAGAAATTAACGAGAGGACTCACAGCGTAGTGGACACCCGCTTTCAATCTAAGGTGTGCATCGACGACGAGATCAAGATTCCCAACCGATATGTTGACCTTTTTCAGGTCAAGCTTTAAAAAGTCGAATGGGTGAAAATAAAGAGAGACCACATATATCGTAATGACGAACCTCTCTTGACAATGTAGTAATGGTATCGATATGGAAGCGAGACGTCTCTGAACTGGCGACGATCTTCGGGTGGGTGGACTGGATTGTTTTGCGTGCGGACTTTGACATGGTAATATTTAGCAGAGATGGGACTAGAAGATGCACCAGTATTATTTAAATACTACTTGGGGAGTCAGGTCGGTTCGGCTCCGCCCATCAAGTCTTTTCCGCCTTCGGTCGATTATGTCATCGGCAATCCCTGTAGGCAGAAGTGCTGGGGGAGCCTTCCAATGGATCCAAGCAAGGGAGACGAATAATCCTGCAGTATAACTGTGATGGTTTGAGCTGCGCCTCATGAAAGTCACCAGTGCTGACGATAGTCTCACCAAATTCCGGGAGAGCATCCCACCCTGTTTAAATTGGTCTTCGTCGTCGCGTGGATCTGAAAGTATTGTTATTGAGCTCCTCCAAGTTGGTGACCTCCAAAGAAGGCGAATGAATGGTGTGTGCTGTAATTCCATAGGTATGATCTATCCTCGGCGAGAGATCAGGGTCTCTTTGCGAAGAATGAAAGACAACTTGAAACCTTGGGCTTTTTAATTGTTTTTTAAATAGATAGGCACAAGATCTGTACCTCCCACTCTCTCTAAAGTCGCCAACCTCGTCCCCGTCCTAGGGGGCACACCGGATACAGTATACCCACATCTATAGGGGGACCATGGCGACATGCGCTGTTCGCGACTGGTCTCAAAGGTAGCCGCCTCAAGGACGAATGGGAACGGACTAGACCACCAGGATAGCGGCAGGGTGCTGAGGCTAGTATTGCACCAGAAGACTAGTGGCCTAAGTTCTTAGACAAGGATAGTACACGCTGTGGAGACAGTCTCTTCGATGTCCAGTACGGCCCCATACAAGCCGTAGGTCCACTTCTCCGACACAAGTACGGGATTCATTAGAAAGAGTCATCACATAGTCAGGAGAACACGAGAGAGCGGAACACGTGTCCACGTGACTGACACTATGTTGGCATGGGTCGCGTTCTTCGTCTACTTCCCCACAGCGCTTTGCGATACGGAGATCGTGAATTTCATCTCGTATTTGGACAGTTCCACTTGGCTTCCCTCCTGGTTCGTCCTTCCTCGCGTTATCGTATAATATCCTAGCTCGTTGACTCGGGCGTGAATCAGGCCGATATCCCAACTGGATCTCGAAGTAGGCACCCAATTCTCTATCCAATGTGCCCCAGTGAGCGACGGCAGAGTTGTTTGGGATGTGTGTGAGGATATTCCATTCGGGAAGTGTCCTTATGAGAGCTGGTTTATTATCCCAGTTGACTCCGTGGGATATAAGACCTTGCGTGTGTCGTGGCCCGCCTCGGTGCGTTTTCAATCCATTTCTCCTTTGATACCACGAGAAGCGAAGATTTCGCAATGCTAAACGCGTTCGTTATCTACAGTATCCCGCCGAATTCTCGATTCGATTGTTCACGCCCTCGACACTGATGGCACTAATAGAACCTTCCCACCCCAGAGAGCACCCCGAACCCCCACACCACTCCCAGACCCAGGACCCCATGACCGATCCGAGTCCTCCATCGTGGTATTACGTCCGCATCCTAGCAAAAAGTCGTGGCGTCCGAACACCTCCCCTCCATCTCCCCTCTGCGCTTTCCTTCCTCGCACCCTTCATTCGCCCCATCCACTCTCTCCTGCTTCTCTGTCCTCGTTTGCGGATGAGGACGAACGCATCCATTCTACATATATTACGAACGACTGTACATAGGCCTCGTCCCGCGAAGCCTTCTCTCCACCCTCGCGTTCCTCGCGTGTGCCGTCACGGTAGCCAGTCGCTTCGTCGTCCCGCCCATCACGCGGTTCCTTGAGAAGATAGCCAGATCCGCTGTCGCTACACACGAGATGGACATTGCAGCGCACACAAAAAAGTCTACATGATAGTGTAGGGACGTCAACTGGAAAATAAAGTGTATTGTAAGCCGGACCGCCAGAAGCAAAAAAAACAAACTGGAGATGATTAAAAAAAGTCCCAGATCAAAGCAATAAACCGACATCTAGCCCCTAATGGTTACATCTCACTCTCGACGAGCCAAAAAAATCGGCCCAACACCTGTACCATTCTTCAAAATCAAGATTAAAAAATGTTCACTTCTCCGAAACCTCCATCCACGGCAGATGGACAGAACCCAACCACGCTAGGATCACATCCACGCGGGGCCCGTGCAGCGGGATCGTCGGCATTATCATCGTACTCCGACTCCCGCCAGCACCGGCTCTGAGACCACCACCATCACCGTTGACTCCACCCCCCCTTCTAGCAACCTGGAGCTGTAGCTGGTGCACCTGTCGCTTCTTGAGCACAGGTGCAAGTAAAATGCGTAAACTGGCTAGCGCGTGTGCACCAGCTGCTGCTCCCGCTGTCGCCTCCTCGTCCCCATTGTCCGAGGCTTCGTTATCAGTGATGCCACCTCTACCACCTGCCTCCGTTTCCCCAGTCGTCGTCGACGCTGATGACGACAAGGAAGCACTGGTACTAAGAGGAGGAACACCTTCGATTGGCCCCGGCTGCCCCAACACCCCTTGTCCCTTGCCGACCCCCCACCATCCCCTTTCCCCCCACTCGAAGACTTGGCACCTTTTGCACCTCTCCATCCATCTGCCAACCTCTCCAACACCTCTCCAAAATCCGCCTGCGCCATACTTCTCGCGGGAACAAACAGAGGATAGCCGTCGAACCCGTCGATAGCGATGGCGCTCTGGGTGTAGCGCTCCGCGAGTGCCGGGAACTCCCCGAGGAGCAGGAGACAGAGGAGGATGCAGAAGTGGGATTCAGTTAGGAGCGGGTGGTATGTCGTGAAGGAAAAGGGGAACGAGGCGGCAGTGGGGGCGAGGCGGGGTGGAATGCTGTTGTTGGTGGGGACAGAGGGGGAGGGGCTTCCTGCGGACGAGGACGAGCTGGAGAAGGTAGGGCGCTGGGAACCGAATATGTAGTACGCGAGTTCGACGCGGTCGGCGAGGGGCTTCTCTTCCCAGTTTTGGAGTACATTGTTTGTGCTACTAGTCGATATGGGCGGCATGTCTCTATGCTTCGCTTTGGCGTCTCCGTCGAAGGAATTGGGAGACCCTATCGATAATGCGGATGATGGCCTCGGCAAGGACGATGAAGAACAGGGTGTAAAGGGACAGATGATGCTATCGAAATGGGACAGGAACCGTTCAAAATCTTTGACACTCTTCTTGAGCATCGAGAACACCTGCTCCTTGAACGTAGCACCTGCGAGGAGGGCGTGGTAGGCTTTGAAACGTGGGGAAGTGCGGGGGCCGAGGGGACCCTGCGGGTGAGTGGTGTCGATGCCGCCGTACTGTGCGTCTGGGGGAAGACAAGAGAGGCGGACTTCGGGGCCAGCGGGAGTCGAAGGCGCGACGCGCTCGAGGGCGAGGACTGCACGCTCGATGGTGAATATGGCATGTGCGAGGTAGGCGACCCCCCGTTGGAAAAGGAATTGCATCTCGAAAGGGTCTGGCGCGTCGGGTGATATAGAGCGATGGAACTGGGGCGTTTTCGTCGGTTGTTCGAGTGCAGGGTGTTGATAACCTGGGACATCACTGGGGTCCTCGGAGGAAGTGTGTGCTTGTTGGTGAGGAGCACCTACGCGCCCTTTCTTCTTCTTCGATGGCTTAGATTTCAACGCCGTGCTGCCATCCTCAAAGTCATGTCGCCCCTTCCGAAGTGCACGGCTCTGGGCGAGACCGTGCGTAAAGTCTTTGATAGCGTGCGAGTAGGCGTCGTTGAAGCAATGGACGACCCCACGAGTACGCCAGTATTCAAGGTTGTTCGGACGGGCAGAGATGAGCCCATCTAGGACTTCAGTCGTCGTGTTAGATATCTGGCGTGGGCTATAGGGGGGCAATCGTGTCTTATAATGAAATGCTGGCGGTATGGAAAAGGAGCGTTTCACACCTCGCAGGTATCTTCTCGTGGAAGAAATGCACGTAGATCGCGTCGAGATTATTAGGCTCTATATAATAGGGGGTGCCCGTGGTCATTGAAATTTACATCAATACTTAACCCGAAAGGGACCTTTGGCAAGGGGAAATCCTCGAACCATGCTTTAGTATGCGCTCTGCAAGATCATCCAGTGCGCTCGTCCCTTTCATCACCATGACAGACGAAGCAATTTCATCCAATTTGTACGCAGCTGCTAGTTTTTGGACAGCCATGACTCGCAGGCGCTGGGCTCGCACGGCAGACATGGTGACTTTGCGCCCGCCATGCATACTTGGGACGTCGAATAATCCACTATTGACTCCACCACTGCCATAGGACGAATGGGGGGAGAAACTGTGCATGGAGCCAGAAGAGAGACCAGAGGCAGCACGCATAGCTAATTCGGAGGCCTCATCAATCAGGCGACGTATAGTAGCCACACAGCGGAACACGCCAGGATCGAGTGGTGGAGGGGCGGGTTTAAGGATAGGCGCGCCACCGCTGGCTGTAGCATTGGTGTTGTTAGAAGGGCCGGTGTCAGAGTGGATGACGCGTCGTCTGTGGAATGAGTGCACCAAGCTCGGGTCAGTTGTCATGGGTGTGGGGGAAGTCCCCGAAGCGAGGAGAGATTCGAGGATTTCGAGTGGGAGAGAGAGCCACGGACCCTGGGATCGCGTGCACGCCCAATCTGCTGAGTAACGGCCTTGGAAATTTAAGAGAAGAAAAAGGAAGACGTACGTGGTACGAGCTGACATATTTCCAGTGTTTATTCCTGCTTATTTTGAGGACCGGTGCGGAGGGAGGCGGGAGGGTGAGTGGGACTGGAATGGGTGACTTCTTCTTCTTCGGCTTCTTCTTTTTCTTCCTCGGGTTGCTTGGGCTCACGAGTCCCCGATCCCCTTCGATGTCCTCTACTTCTTCAACTCGCACAGACATCGTCAAGATGAATTCAAGGTGGCTACGGCACGTGATCGAAATTTCGCATACATACCTACCTACTAAAAATCAAAGCCCTCCCCAAGCACTTTGGGTTGGACAAAAAAAAATAGTGCCCTTGAGCTCATGGACCTGACCCCCTCGCTGGTGTAGCATTTGGGACCATTGCGATTAAAAATGCGAGTTTTTAGTTACTGTGGGGAGTATTCGAGCTCGTGGTGTCAAGGAAGTGTGCATCAAATCAAGTGAATCGATCACACGCCGTCCGCACGGCTCACATCAATCATAGAATGCTACATGGTATTATGGAAGAGTGAGAAAACTCATAACGGTGATACTCTGAAATCATCCCCCCAGCTGCCAGAAACAATCAAAGCGCTCTTGGGTCCTACAAGACGTCCGTAGTCGTGATGATGAGTAGATCCTGATGTCGAAGATCCTTAAGTGTGCGAGAGTCGGTGCAGGTACAATCGGGCAGTAGCGGTACTTCAACCCCAGGACGAAACACTACACCTTTTGTACACCTCCCAGCATGGAAACACGCCCTGAGAAATCCGTCGCTTCTATAATTATGTAATTTCTTCAGGCGTAGGCAATGGTGCCTGATCCCAAAGCAGTCAGACGACGGTCAAACTTCACTGCAAGTGCAAATGCATACAAGTCGGATAGCATTTACCTTGCTGATTTGATTCTCCTTGGTGAACCGCCCCAGAGGCGGGTTCATTACTCCCTCTAGCTGGAGGTGCATGAATTTCAACTGTCATAAGGGATATGGGAACATCCTCCACGTAATCCGCGAATTTGTTCAGCGTGGAGCGGGTGTGGAGACTACCGAGGCGCGGATAAATAACATGAAAAGGAAGAAGAGAACGGAAGACGCACTTGGCGAGCATGGCAAAGAAATAAAGAGAAGAAACCAGTGTGCTGGGCGTCGTAAAGCCCCATTTGCTCTCGCAAGCAATGAGCTATAGGGGTCGGATGTTACAGGAATGCCAAGACAGATGAACCGCAGCGCACTCACCGAGATCACTCCGGTCAAAGATAATAAGCTATTACAGTGTTATGAGTCAAAAATATGGATATCCTGCAAAAAGATCAGAAACACCTCGTAACGAATCCCGTAGCCAGAGCATACAGCACTAGACGAGTAATGATTGTATTAGTGCTTGAGGAGAATCATCGTTAACGTGCTTGTCTCCTGAACATGTAAAAATGGCAGCACGTACCTTGTAAATCGTGTCCGACGCTTAACAAGAGAATAAGCCATGGACAAGGCGATGAACTGATCCACCACGGCGTCATCGACCAACAACAATATACCAAGCCATTCCTCCTTTTCAGTCCCGACCGCCAATTCGTCCACCCTGGACAATAAATTGAGGCGATGAACAGGGGACTTGATGGCATCACGGCTCGGGTACATACTTGATAACATACACTATGAAGAAAGGTTGGTCACGCATGAGCAAGACCTACATCACATACTCAGAAACATTAGCTCACTGAACCCAATGACTAAAAAGGTCCCAAATTCGGCTAAAGTTAATAACAATGCCTCGGCGGTTTTAAGCACTCACCAAATTTTAATACGATGAGGGTATCCTACGAATACTGATGAGGAAGCGATAACCGCTGAATTCAACAAAACGGTTTACCAAGATCACATTGAGAGGCCAACTTCGGCACACTGCAGGAAAGTACTTTAAGAGAGCGAGCTGAATTCCGAGGAAGGTTACTAACATCGATGACTTAGCCGAGAATAGAATACCTGGACTAGACCAGATATAACGATCTGCTCCGTCTCTGGGTGAGTACTGAAGGCCAGAGATCGGTAGAATACACGTTTTACCCCAAAAGCTTGCCAAACATTATCCGGCCTTCACAACCAAGATAAGCGAGAGTATCCAGGAACGGCCACCAGAGCATACCATAGGTCAGCTGGAAGCGCTGAGGGTGGGGTACATAAATCCCAGTAAATTGTACCAAACATGAGGACACTGCGCGAGAAGGATGGGGAATTGCATCACCGCCTGGTAATTATCCCAAATCACCATGAACGTACATCTGGACTCCCTGTAATAGCCTACACATTATATGGAATGAAGGTGGAATCATGAAGGATCTTGGGTGAAGCAGACACACCATAATATCATAACCTATCAAGACGTTCATGCATAAAAACGTTCGATAATGTAAAAATTCGTCTCAAGCTTGGCGTTTGCTCACCAGACCCCTGGTAAGGAGAGGATCCTTTCCAAACCGAGAGAAATACAGCACGGTTTGCACAGTGCAAACTCCAAAGAGGCTGCAGATCAATTTTGTCAGGGAGTCGATGACTTGCAAATGATGAGGAAGGTAAACAGGGGCAAAATACCACTGACACTGTCGACGCCGTCATTCCAACTTCAAACCCTCCCAGGTTTGATCTCGTTCGTGACATGGGGTGTCGACACGCCTGTAGGCGTGGAGAGCAATCGGTGAGAGTACACGAGATGGCAAGCTAGTTTCTATTCGGAAATTCGCCATGATAATTTCAATTTTCACACATTATGCTCGATATGTAAGGATCCGTCCTGATTCGCGTTCAGGGACCAGATTGACTCTGGGGGCTCGTTGTAACATCGGATGGCCGCAAGATGAGCTAGGTGAATCGTTCGATGCAAGGGGTCTGTTCTGAACGGAAGTAGAAAGAGGCCCAGGCGGTAAACCTAACACAGAGAACTGTAATTCCATTATTGTTCATTTGTAGAGACCTGCCCAGTCAAGTAATGGTTTTCTGTTAGGTTGTTAGGTGAGCACGCATGGAAATGAAGCGGATATTAAATGCACAAAGTCCGATCATCCGAGCCCGAAAAAGGTCGCCCAGATCCACTGCTTCAAGATACATTCGGGTTGTTCCGATGCAACTGAATTGTGGCTTCCCTCTATCGATGACTGGACCCATTCTTGGGGACTCCACGGAGAGTGCTGTACAGGCGTTTCCTCATACTATAACCCCCGCATCACCATCCCCTTTACAGCTAACGACAAATTGGTTCAATGACACATTCCCAATTGCCAGAAGGATGTTGTGGAGTGCAAGCCACAATACAGTTGGATTCGAACATTTGGCAAACCGGGCTCCGGCCCATGCTAATTGGCAATTCGTATGCCCCTGTTCTGTCTCACACGGGACCTTGCCAGTTGGAATTAAATCCACGCACACCCAGGCTTCTCGGCATCTGCTGCGGTATCAAAACACGCTCAAAACTATTATCGACTGTCTTGTCGTTGAGAGGCATCGGAGAAATCACCCAGGAGTGATGAATGTCCCCCGTCCTCAATAGGTGGGGATATCTTATGGCTGTGGTAGGGACGCGGGTGGGTGATTCTATGATCTGAATATTCTATTGGCACCCCGAACCGCCGACTTTCAAGTTCCTGCATTTAATTACTGTAAACAATCTAGATTTCACTCAAAACAGGAGGTTCCGGGTTCCTGTAAGGCTGTAAGAGACGATCAGGTTCGGCGTCGAGGATTTACACATGAATCAGGGGAACATTATGAAGTTGCTCAGTGGATAACCAGTAAAGGCTTCGCTGCCCGTCTTTATCCTCAACAAACCACTACACGTGTAGCAGTCCGAAACTAATATTCCCAGGCTTCGCAAGTACGAAAGCATTTTGTGGCGGCCTAAATCTAATGCTTGAACATCTCACGCCACAAAACTGCCGTGTGTCGTCTTCGATGGTGTCAGATGTCGTCAAGACGCTTACAGTACAGCACTACCAATACTGTGATGTGTACAATGCCGAACCCTGCCATCAAAATAGAGCATTCGCCATGGCTCGCCGAGATCCTTCCTTAGACCATCATGTCACTAAGGTCACGCAGCGTGACAGAATTTTGTGCAACGTCACGCCTGCCTCGTGCATCGATTAGGTGCCTGCTTCCTCCTAGTAATTACCGTGCATCTTTCTAATCCAGTTCCCATGTGCGAAACTTGATGGACGTCCCCATTTCCGAGCGGAGTATCACGCTTAGCCGCTGAGACCTACGTACCCTAGGGGGCCGGGCCAAAACCTGAAAGGATCACAGTAGCGGTTCTGGACGTTTGACCTGTACCATTGCTCGGGGATCGTCATTTGGTGTCAGGCCTGCGCACTTGTAGTTTCCGCTGGGGAATGTCGCAATACGGTGGCACAAGAAAATGCTCGCTAATTGTTCTAGTTCCTCAAGAGCTGACCTTCCACCAGGATGTTTCCTTCTAATTGCGACCCAAAGCGATTCATTGCGCGCCTGATATATGTCCTTACGCTCCATCTGCGCACACCAGCGCTGTACGCATGGTTGAGCAGGTGACTGCTCTCTGTTGTAATCCTACGTAAGCCCATCACTTTGATATTTCTTTATTGGTATTACGTCCATGCTACCAAAGGGTGTGCATGTGATTCCCAAACTCGAGAACATAGAAAATGGCTCACAACTATTCAGATTGATTACGATATCACTATGGCGGGGGGAAGTTGATGTTCCCGGGCACAGGCAACCTCTACTGCCGATCTGCTCGCATCAATACCACGCTTATGAGTCTCATGTGGTAAAACCAGACAATTGCAAAAGAAGCTGCCCATTCAGTGACGAATGTGGGCGGGGGATGGAATCCTCGGCGATGCATTCAAACCGGAAACCGTGCGATCCAATTGGCCAGCGCTCTATCCCTCCTTGCATTTGACGGGGCCCATCCGTAAGATGCACCCTCTTTGGCGGCCTATGTCGGGGTTGAAGATGATGGCTTGGTATAAGAAAAAACCACTATTGTATGCGGCATAACCGACGGAAGTCCTTGGTGGTTCATGGCATTTTGCAAGTACGTACACAACCAGTGGCGGTGATTTCGATGACCCTATCTTCCCGATTTGTTTACGAAAACTCTGGCGGCAATTGAAAACTAAGAGGTTGTATCGCGCGCGCGCAGGATATGTAATAAGTAATCATGCTTGAACCATCACGTGGTGGGGGGCTTTTTTATCACATTTATTTCTTTGTCTTTGAAGCATGATGTTGTATAGATATATGGAATGGGAAAATTGAATGTGAGAGCATGTAAGTCTGTGGTGGATTTTTCATGTCTTTTCTAAATGTTGGGCATGACAGTGCCAGACTGTAGACTATCCACTCATGAAAAAATTGTCGTCAAGTCTCCTTGCAGAAAAGTACGCTCCCATCTTCTGGCCAGGATCAGAGCCGCTATATTGGTAGGGTACAAGCGGCGAAGCCACCGCCCTCTCACCGCTGTCTCCATATGAACCGGCAGAAACTGGTTTTTGAATAAAGAAGAATTTCGTGGAGGACAGATTGTGTCGGGTGGTCGAGATGAACCTGTACCGAGGCGAAAGTGATGATTGGAAAGTAGTGTAATGACCGTTAATCAGGGCATATTTGCGTTTCCTGGCTTGTGGAATGAATCCTACGTTTTACGACCCATGAAAGATGTACGGGACGCTTGCTGTGTATGCTCAAATTTATGTGGTATGCACGATATCGGTCGCAATAAGGTAAACAAGACATTTTGTCGTGGCCGATGATGGTGGATGGCAGGAAATAAGAGAGCACATTTTGGGATCTTGTGGAGATTGTTAGGCCGAAATATTAATTCTTATTCTCCATGTAGGAGTGCCAAAGGAGGCAAGCCAACTTGGATTTGTCAGCAGGTTCACGTGCACGTGTTGGAAACCGTCTTGGACTAGCGGTATATCATCCTGGTCTCGTAACCGAATCATCGTTGGAGTGTCCGAGCATGTAGTTGTGGAGCTGTTATCCTCCTGGCTCCCTGCCTGTTGCGGAAATCAATATTGCCAATGACGGTCCTGCTCCAGGTTTCTCCAGCGGTACCCATGACGGTGCGCATGGAAACTGTCAAGCCCCAACGATTGGATTGAATGTTCTGTGGGATGTTGTGGCTTTACTCCGACTCTTCTTTGCACTGCTGGGAGATCCAGTGTCCCACTACCGAGCTTGGGGTCCTGGCGGTGGATGAATATCCAGCTGACGCTCTGACTTCGGCCGATAGCCCTTCCGCACCTGGCTTCGAGGCTGATGACATGGGCTATAGATTAACGATCCGCTACATGAGCCTGCTTCAGGAATCGCATCACCGAAGCTTGTGGTAGGGTTGCGTATGGGACATCGGTGCAGTATTTACTATTTAGTCCGCTCATATGTCACTTCCTGTCAGTCTCTCCCATCTACTGTGCCTGTCATGATCCTGTTTTCCAATATCGGGGCCCGGTTAGATCTGTTATGGAAATATGACCCTTTGAGGTATTCCTTCGTGTCAAGTTTCCTGTTTATCCCGATGGTGCCTTCTAATGCCGGTGGGGCTCAAGGCCCCTCTATACACGTGTTTTTTGAGGCACAGGATCTCTTTCGGCTATCCTACGCCCACTCTAATTTCCGTTCACCCGTTCAGTAACAATATCCAGCACGCCGTATCTGCAGACCCCGGGTCACGAGCCGACCGGCAACCAGTCACGCCTCGTGGTGGTGAAAGGAATGCTGCATTGTATACCTACGGCCCATTATCCGGAGGTGTAGCTGTTGGAATCGTAAGGGCTCGTGTTATGGGTTCGGTTGTGCTCTCCCCTGGAGCGTTGCATGACCTCATGCGGAGTAGATTTCGTATCCTGAATGACCCATCCGAACAGTGTCCGGGTGTCTTTGTCTCCGTCCGCACAAGCCTCTTCTACATTGGCATCCATTTCCGTGTTCGCCGCTGACTGGGTTCACAACGTCAGCACGTATCCAGATCGTGGACCACTCATCCCGCCGAGTCAGCCGCGGTAGACGCCTCGTGTGCTGAGAATGGGTAGCTATAATACTAGCCTATGCAACGCTAGCGCACCACGCCTGACTTGAAGTTTTGGTGCTTGGACGTCTCGATTCAGGATATCCCCTCTGCATACTCTGCGCCGGTTCCACGCCGCATAGCACATACGGTGACTCTTAGATCCCGGTTCGGTCCGATATTCCCCTGCCACGCCCCAGTCTGCAGACGCAATCAAATCATTCTTGATAGAATGCTATCAAAAAGGGTTCGGATCGTCCCCCCCATGGGGATAATGAATGTCGATTTCTATTGAGATTTGCGGCGCCTGTATCCGCTGTGTGCAGGCGCTACCCATTCGGCCGCTTGCCCCAGATCGCGGTGTGCCATGAGGCCTTTCCACGATATTTTGCGAGTCACGCAGACGTCGAGCTGCCGATAGGGTTGCTTTGACCCTTATCTTGATGTGAATCAAGCAGCAGCTTCCACAGATGAAATGCCGAGTTTCATTACAGTATATTGTAATAATGAGAGTACCGTGGTGGATGTTGAAGGTCGAACTCGTTCTTCGCTAGGCACACATACGATGCATCCAATATTGTGCATTTATCTGTGATTTTTGCACGTTGACATGGGTGGTTTCACGTGGGAATGTATACGTACTCAACTATTGATCACACCGCCTGCAGTCGTCGGTGTGCGGGCTCCCCTGGAGAGATGTGTAGTCTCAGTCGGGGTACTACACGTAAAATACGTAGACAAGTCGCCAGGACAACGAATATATGGCCGAATTAACTATCTAGGCTATGGCACCTAGCAAGAACGAAGGGCCTAGCCCAGAAAGGGATCAGGCAGAGCGGCGGGAAAAAGGGGCTTTATGAACAAAAAAGCAAGAAAAGCAGGTATGGAAGGAGTAGAGGCGGAATAGCTACAGTTGTACAAAACAGTTGGACTATCAATATAACTCCCAAGTCAATTCGCGTGTTCCAACCCCTACACCGCAAAACTTCAACTACCACTTCACCACATCATTCCACCCTCCCTCCTCTTCCAGCCAGAGAAAGTGGGCCACATCCGGCGCGGTTGATCTCAACCCGTGGGACAACGCATTAAAAGAAACGAGATAACCTCGCTTTTTCTCGTCTCTTTTCGAATACCATACTCGTGTCCGGCACGCGCTCGTCTTCTCTTTATCCCATCTTCTCGGGTTATTTCTCTGTCTCCCAGACCGCCAGACAGGGCATGCTCAGTGGTTTAGCTCGTTCCCCCTCCCCGCAAGACACCCAGCCCAACAAGAAATTCAAGACCCTCCTTGGTCTCGCCACTTTCCACAATCCACTCTCCTACGGATCTGCTCTCGACTTCGATTCGCTCTCATCCAAGGCAAAGAATCGCAACACCCGCCTCTCCCAATTCTACGACGACTGCAGCCTCGACATGACCATCGACCTGCCTGCAGATCCTGCGCCCCAACCTGTCCCTAACCCGGTTCGCATCAACACCGACGATGGACCCTGGACCGTGTCCGTCGCAGAAAACCCCCATGATCATGCTTCCTTCAGCATCTATGTGAAGAGTGCGTCCTACCCCCCCTTATTAAATTTCACGTTCATATCAGGCCTCACCGTGATCTCTTCCGATACCTCTTCAAAGCGCCTACTCATCATCTCACCCTCTCGAGGACCACAAAGGAGATCTGTGATCTCCATTCAAAGGTGTGTGTGTGTCTGTTTACAGGCCCATCACCAATCTTTGTTGCCTCCCATCGCCACGTTGCGTCTCATCTATCGCTTTCTTCCTCTAGCTTCGCGAAGCCCATCCCAATACGGCTCTCCCGCCCCTCCCAGAGCTTATTCAATCCCCTGCCAAGCGCCGTGGTTCTTTTTTACATACCCTCAGCCGTCTTGGATCGCACAGGGGAGACAAACAGCACCCTCCGAGCTCAATGCGCTCTGCGATTTCGTCCAGTCAAACAAGTCCTCTTGTGTCTCCCACCAAAGAGTTCAACGACCCCTTCGCCGTCTCCGAGGACGCGTCCAGCAATGTCGGGGCACTGCCTGCATATTTGTCAACCCTTGCAAATCACCCCATCTTCCGCAATGCACGGCACTGGAAGCGCTTCGTTCATGTTCGTGTAGATGATCTCGAGAGCGTGCGCGTAGAGCGTACTATCAAACGTGTCCGGTCCGACTTGGCAGGCCATACGTCACGACTGGACTCCACGCCTCAGCTCCCGCCTCTTCCTAGCGGTAACGATACCCTCTCTATAAAGGAATCTGTCATAGTCTCGGATTCAACGGACAGGGCGAGTATCACTGCGACTTCTTTGCAAATGGAGTCCAATACCATTCCAGAAACCGATGAAGAGGACGTTCAACAGACTGGCGTACAACCGTCTGTTACTGTCGACCAAAGTAGCACTACCACTCCTTCTGCATTCTCTTCGTCAGACAGTACCGCGGCTCCCTCGACGAGTGCCACGTCATTGCCCGATGCCGACGCATCAGCGCCTCAAGGCAGCGCAACTACCGGATCCAAGTCGCAATCCGCACTCTCGCCCACGCCCCTCCATCCCACTTCCCATCATGGCCATGCCCGGTCCGCGCGTTCAGCTTCTGCGGACCCGAACCATCGGCTCGGTAATGAAACAGCTGTGGGCCTGGGCGCCCGATCGTGGAAGAAACGCTCTCCGCTGAACCAGGTGAATGGCTTAGACACGGAAGCTGAAACCGGCTTTGACACAGACATTGAACATCCCTCCGGGGGCTCCGCCTCAACACTCCTACGAAGCGCAAGAGGCGCCCGTCGAGGAAGGTGTCTGTCAATGACTTTGAGATGATGCGTGTCTTGGGGAAGGGTTGCGCGGGCAAGGTTAGGAACATGCGTTTTGTCTGATTTTCTCTTGCATTACCCCTGACACGCATTTGCAGGTACTCCTCGTGCGACACCGCGCGTCGGGGTCGCTCTATGCGTTAAAAGCCATCACCAAGCGACACGTGTTGGCGCATCAAGAGCTTCAACACACGCTCACTGAGCAGGCCGTCTTGAAACGCATGGCCCGGGAGGCTAAGGACCCATTCGTTGTCAAACTTTGGTGGAGTTTCCATGACAAAGAGAACCTCTTCCTCGTTATGGTAATCCGCTTATCTATATCTGGCGATGATCTCACGTCCAAGTTTTTCTAAATGCCCTTTGTTGATGTAGGATTTCCATCCGGGAGGCGACTTAGCCACCCAGCTTGCGCGTTGGGGACGGCTGGGTCGTGACCGCGCTCGTTTCTATGCCGCTGAAATCGTGTGTTTTCATCGCTTTCCTATTAGTTTCTATCTAACATGTATTATTCTCTTACTACAAGGTGGAAGGAGTCGAAGGCCTACATGCAGCTGGCGTAGTATATCGTGATCTCAAGCCTGAAAACATTCTCATCGGTGCCGACGGGCACATCGTACTAACCGATTTCGGACTGTCGAAGGAGTTCCCACGTCCACATAATGGGTCAACTACGAGCTCCATCTCCGCGACCGCCCAGGGTCTCCTGCTGGCGGGACTCCCGTCCTCCCGCGTTGGATGTCTGACGGTCCGTCTTCGGACTCGTGGAGAGGTGGCCTAGGCTTGAAGGACTATACGACAACATTCTGTGGAACAGCGGAGTACCTGGCCCCTGAGGTTATTCAGGGGCTGCAGTACAGCTATGAGGTTGATTGGTGGTCTTTTGGCACAATGCTGTATGAAATGCTCAGTGGGATTGTGAGTATGACTTGGCAGGCGTTGAAATACTTCCTTTTTTGACCGCTAATTTATTGTTCCCTTCTTTCGCGCCCTAGACTCCTTTTTGGGCGAATAACCATTCGGACATGTATGTCCGTGTTCTTCAGGATGAACTTCAGTTCCCTGAGGACAAGGCTATGGATCAAGACACGAAGAGTCTTATTCGTGGGGTATGTGACTTGTAAGTATGCTGTCGTAGGTCCTGACTAACTCGACTGTCCTAGCTTCTTCAACGGAACCCAGCCCTACGCATGCGTGAGCCAAGGGTAAAGAGGCATCCGTATTTCTCCATGATGTATGTTCAGCCTCTAGAGTCACAGTTGTTCGTGATGTGGATCAGTAACGTCTTTTTACTTTTCGCAGAGATTGGGGACATGTATATTATAAGCGTTATATTCGTACGTTCTAGGCTTGTTGGACGTCCAAACTGGTGTACTTGACTGACCCCGGCGGATTGATCCCTAGCGCCGTATATACCCCCAATTGACCCTCTTAACGCTAGCGATACTCAGAATTTCGACGATGCATTCCTAGACATGAGCCCAACACTGGACGAAGAACCCGACGGTGTGACAGATTCGGAACGGGAAAAGACGGAGGATGAACGAACCGATGGCGATGCATCTTCCGTCCAAACTCCAGGAGGCTCGCTCTCAGGTGTTTCTCCGGGTCGCGATGTGCCCTCCACTCCTGCTGCGGCTGCCGTGGGGGGTAATACCGTCGATGTCTTCGATGGATATTCCTACAAGGGCAGACAATCCGTTCTCATCGATGAGGAAGACGAGGACGAGTACCCTCGTCGTGAGAGTAGCGATATGACGGAAATAGACGACATCGAGGAGGAAATCGACGAAGCCAACGAGGGAGATGAAGACATTCCTGCGGGTGATGGGACTGATGTTACCCCGAAAATGCCTCGGATATTTCTGTCAAGGCACCAATTCAAGACCCCCGCCCCTCAAGCCAGAACCACAGCCGCAGCCTCCCGCGGTCGTGGACCTAATTCCAGAAACGTTCGGTGCCTGTCCAAGTCCAGCAGTCAACCCCGATCGAAGACGAGAGGCCGTTGTCTGAGCTTATCGCCGCGACATCGTTCCTCGAGAACGCACTGCAAACACCATTCTCGTTGGCGCTTAGCACCCCGCTTCCCCCATCGCCGGTCGAGAGTGTGTCACCGGAGATCGAGGAATTAAAGCAGGCCACCGTAGCCACACCAAGCTCAGGGGTCGAGAGCCTCGCGAGTTCGACCGCGTCATCCGCAACGGTGACGCCCTCTATTCCATCTGGAAGCCTTCCACCGATTCCTCGCCCCAATTACAAGGGCCCCACGAAGGCTCGCCGTGAGAAGTCCGGCGTCCCTGCGCTGGACAAGCTAATGACTGCTGTCGAGGAAGACGAGGAGACATCAAAGCAGGCCGATCCAGACGACGACGACTGGGACCTCGTCGAAGCACCTGGCGGAGAAGAGAAATACCTACCCTCCAAGCAGTCTACGAGTCTTTTCGCTCGTGGTGTAGTGGATCGTTATCGACTGGCCGTTTTCCGCAAGTCCACTCCTTCACGGTCTCGCCCATCCGTCTTCTGCTCGAATTCCACTTGATGCTCAGCGTACGCCGGTCCCGGATCAGGCCGACTCGCCTTCTCCCTCGGAGGGAAAGAGGCGCGGCCGGACGCCGGGTCTCAACCTTCGCAAGAGTACCAACAAGTTCCTTCGCACTAAATCACCTGCCCCGCCACCGTCCATATCAGCTTCCACACCTACTCGAAGTCTCGCATCTATGACTAACTCGGCCAATGGGTCCCCAGCTGTATTTCTCACACCATCGTCTAGAACGACGTCAAGTTCTATCAACAAGAAGAATGGGGTGCATCCGCCGTCCCTCAAGTCCAAGTCTTCGGGGCTGTCGAGGGATTCAGTGGGCTCTCCTGGTTCCTCCGAAGCTTCGGCGAATGAGGAACCGACACCGGTACCATCTCTTTCGCAATCGGCCGTAGAGATTGCGGGCAGCAACAACCCTAGAAACGACGGTACGCTAAAGGGATCTAAACCAGTGTCGGATGAGCCAGACAAGCACATGAAAAACTTCAAAAAGATGAAGGTTGGGGCCGAGAAAGTGATGTCGCTGTTCGCGTCTTCCTCGCCACGATCATCATAGTGTTATGTCAGTGGCCCACTGCGCGCTGTTTATGATCCTTCATCCATATACACCAACTACCGTCGATAAATCGCTTTCTCAAGTTTTGTCTCTATGTCCACCAACACACATCATCCCCCCCCATCCAACTCTTCTGTAATCATGCATCCCAAACACTCTTTCTTCCTTATATCATCATCCAGGCCCTTCTGCACTCGTCTTGCCCCCTCTGACTCTCTGGGTCCTTTGGCGCCGCGCAAAGGCTGGCATCTCACTTGCTGTTCCAAGACATTCAGAAAAGATACCCCTCCTTTCGACATTCTCTTGTCCCCTCGAAGTACTACTGATTATGTTTCCCCACCGTCAGAAAATTTTGCTGCCTCAGGTCGTTCCCTCGTTGTCTTCATTAGTAGTATCTCCCACACCCCACGCTCTTTGGTTCATTCAATTCCTAAACCCTACAGACGACCCTTTTTACATTCCCCCTGCTATTTTACGAATGACGTGTGCTTCTACACTGGGACCCACGTAAAGCTAATATCCCCCACACACGTCCATTAATCCATTTAGTGTTCCCGCATCGTGTGCTGCCGGAGGAGAGCCACCCTAGATATGAGGAACCAATGCCATTCCCTTGAGACTTGTCACGGGAGAGCAGGCCATTGCTCCGGAATGTTGAGTGAGTCCTCCCTTCCCCCTGAGATGAGTGCCCAGTGGAAATCTTTGAAAGCTGAGTACTGTAATTTTAACCAAAACGATACGATACGATACGGCCCCACCCACGCGCATCGCTGCCAGTCGGTTCTTGTCAAAACCTGAGTAGATGTGCTCAAAATGCAGGGTGGCTGCTGGAAGTTTCCTGCATTGCAACACTACATGCTATTATTGTTGGACAATGGATTACCTGGGATTTATATTTGTTGTTTTGAGAGTCAGGGATTCCTGGACCTGTCTCTGACACTGACTGATATCGCAGATCTCATGGCAAGTGGCACTCAGAATCATCATCTGCGATTGCAGCGCACCCTAATGGTTCCAGTTGTCCTTTTACCTACTATTTAGGTTCGAGTCGATTAACTGGTTCTGATTGCACTTGGTATCTCGATCCCCCCCCCGCTTCTTTATTTGATACTGTACTGCTTGTGTCTGGCGACTTAGATTCAACCTTATTGGATTGCAATTTCAGGTCATCGGGCCGACTGCGCAGCACAGCCCGCTCCCTTCAGGTTGATCCACCATACGCCAGAGCAATCCAAAGCTGCATGGTATTCTGAGGTGTTTTACATCGAGGCTTTTGATGTGATTTATTTGGTATATGGAAGGTTAGGTAGTTTTCGTTAGTGTAACCAGAGATAGGCACAGATTACGCTGTCCGTTTAATGACTGAAATAGCTGGAGTCGAACTGAATTCCTGCTAAACTTGATGTCTTACATAATGGCAATCCACGCTTGGAATTGGGGGCAACACTAAGGCCTTAGCTTCGAACCGATTGAAGATTTAGAACAGGGTGTACTTCAGGCTCTCGGAGCGGGAGAGGCAAGTGCAAATGACTATGCGACCTCGTCTCGGATACGGTGAAAAGTCATCTCGAAAAACAGAGCTTGAGAAGTTCTCATCGAAGTAGTTAGTGCAAGGGAAGCACTGCTCTGTACTCTTTAACTCAAAGCGAGCTGACCTCCCCGGGTAGGATGGGCTTGATTCCTGACTGCTGCACATCCCAGCCTAACTCGCTCACGTAATCCATGATTATCGGCACATGGCGGCATGATTTCCCTAGGTCCTGTACATCCAACAGTAATGCCAATAGAAGAAGGCGGGCATGAGATATTCGGAAATTCAACCGGCAAGGTGATACATACTAAAGGACATAAAGCTCTCTGAGACAAACATAGAGGGACAGGGGATGGAATGAGGGACAAGATCACGCAGACCACTCCCACTTTTTTCAGGGGTCACAAGAATTTCATAACGATTCTGAGAATTTCCGGTTTCAAGACCCGCTTAGGTAGCGGGGATTTCTGTGGTTCAAGGCGTCCCAGGCTCATAGCTCTGCTTGTCTTGTCCCACATAGATGATAGCTATGAACAGTGATTTGAGTTGTGATACATAAATGTCAGTATCCGTGTCAGAATTGAAGGCCACATTATCCAAAATAAGTGAATGAGACTCCTCTGGGGCAAGAGAATATTGGAAGAGATAATGAAGCGCACATATTATTCGAGAGCGTCAAGGCTCTCCACACTCTCCACGAGACCAGAACGAGAGAAGGTCTTGCCTTTCACACTCTCGAGACCCTCGCCCGCGTAAGTGACGAGGGGAGAGACCTCGATCACAGCATCGTCCGCCACGCTTGCACCCGCACGCTCCAAGAATCGCCGCTGCTGCACGAGCAGATCCCTGCGGCTGGTATCAGGATCGTCCGATCCCGTACCGGGCGCGTTCTTCAAAGGGCTGAACTCTTCGTTCCGCACCACTTCGAGGACGAACATGCGCTTCGCGAAGGGAAACACATCGAACACGAACAGCTCGAGTTTGATGCCGTTGGGCTTGGGCGGCTTGGCGACAACCTCGCCGTTGGGCGTGCAGTACGGTATCTTCTTGTGTGCGATGTGGAAGGTCATGCGGTCCTCGAACGACTCGACCTGCTCGAGGAACTCGCGCGTGTAGAAGTGGTTCGCGATGTTTGCGGCGCGAAAGGCGAGTTGGCCTGGCTTGTGTGGATCGATGCGCTCGGCCTGCTCTTTTGTGATTTCGCTGTATTCTACGACGCTGAACACGTCACCTTTGATGGCGACGACGCCTACGGCTTCAGAGGCAGAAGATTTGGGTACGACTTTGGCGGCGCAATCCGCTTTTTTGGCGATGGAGGCACCGAGGAAGACAGGATCGGCGACACGGACGAGGCAGTTGTCTACGGCGTATGCATGTACGTAGTCGATGTTGCGTGATTTTAGGTCCGTCAGGACTGTGTGGGTATCATCCAATAAAGATAGTGGCTGGCGCAACGCTGCGTAGAGACCACCATTCCCATCTGGGGCCGTAGCAATCTCATGCCGGGAGGAGAGGATTACTTTTCCATCCGGGGAGAAGCATGGTAATGTGCCTACGCAAATCCAAGACAGACAGCTCATTGGAGACCCAAAAATCGCAGAAAGAAGGCAGAAAACGAACCTTGCTCGAAGAAAATGACATTTGCCCTAGCAAGGCCGAAGAAATCATTTTTCTGGAAGAAAGACTCCGTGGCGGGACGTGTTGGCCCGCTGGTCATAATATACCACGGGATGAACACAGATCCATCTGGTTTTCCAAGCTCGAGCTCAGCCACGGCCTGGAGGCGAGTGATCCGTTCTGCTTGGAGCTGGAATAGGGGTTTGTGTGAGGGAAGACCGATATCGTAGCACCCCTTTGGATCAGAACTGCCTAGACGAGTACCCTGTCCCCCAGCCATGAGTAACACGCCCACTTTGCCAGCTGCGATAGCCTCCAGCCCGATCTTACGCCATTCCTGCACTTGGGATGCCTTGTCCTCGCCGATGGTACTATCGAATGCATCATCTGGAAGCGGCTGGATTGGCTCTGCGTCGCGCGCGGATGTGTCTACGTTGACAGAAGATGCGAACACGCGGTTTACGCGTTCGACATCGATCTGGGAAGCCGCGTCCAGCAGTACCTTGCCTTCCTTCTCATCCAGGCTGTCGTAGAATTGCAAGACGTGGGCTTGTCCCGCCTTGGTGTAACGCTCTAACTGTTTTTCATATTGGCTCATAGCTGTGAATTGTGCTACAAGGAAGCAGGAAATTTTCATTTATGTCACCAAGTCAACGATGACATCCAAGTTCACTCGTGCGGCCAACGCATCCATAACCCACCCCGAATTTCTGCCGTACACACCGGCCGTTGTAGAGCGGGACTGATGAGAAGTATTATATGGAGGTTGCTATCCGCCTTTGTGCTGCTCCCCACTGTCGGCCTTCGCCGAATATTCCAAGTAATCCGACACATACAGCCCCAACGCTCCAGTTGCAGCTAATACTGCGGCAAACCCCAATTGTTGGCGTCGGGGCAATGCTAATATGCGCAGAAGAAGAGGAAAAAACGAAATGAATGCATGTTCTCAAGTCCCCACCACGAACGGTGTTCATCATTTACCTTGGTAGCTTTCCCATAGAGATCGAGAGGCAGGCGATGATAGTGGTGATGAATGTTGACGCTGCGGTTGCGGCTCTCCCTTTTTTACGTTCTTCTGATCCATCACGGCAACGTTGAGTCCAACCCGAACAAGGTTCAAGCTCAATTGCTATTTATCACGTGGATTTCCACTGCTGTTCTCCCTCCTCCATGGATGGCCCTATCCCACCAACATCCCCAGAAACACGGTCACTCCGTGTCCCGTGAAACACAGGCTGTGGCTGGTCGGATACATCGTATTCCCCTGCTCGCTGTCCTTGCTCTTGCTGCTCTGGAGTGTAAGAATACCCATCCTGTTGATACGATGGCTGTGCATTTCCTGCTGCATCCAATGTGTCTGTTGTATTTGAGCCTGCAACTGTTGGGCCCATAATTGATAGTTGAAACTGGCAGCATTGGCAAAGCGAGGATTGATGTGCGGTGCAACGTAGGATTGCCCGTATTGCATCTGGGTCCCCATCCCAACACCCATCCCGGGTAAGTAGGAAGAGGAGGGGTGATTCCCGTATCCATAAGGTTGGAATGGCTGTTGGTTCTGCACAAAGGATGACGTCGGAGGGGCAGCAGAATTCCAGTCTCCTGTGGCACGAGCAATGGCGAGTGATGCTGGAGATAGTGAGCGAGGGAGTTCAGGTTTACGCGGATCATATTCCTCCACTGGTTCTGCATCCCTCGTTGGTGAAATGGTGGGAGAAGTGGGGGAATGAGGAACATGGAATGAAGATGAAGAGTCGCGGTGGCTGCGATTGCCCCCTCCCCGCCCCCGTCCACGATTCCCGCGTGCCCTCATGGACCGTCCCTTGGGCCCCCTCTTCCTCGTCCCCCTCGTGCTGGAGTAGGTGATGAAGAGGAGGAGGATCTGCCAAGAGCAGGCCCAAGGGGAGCACTTCCTCGACCCCTCTTGACCCTCGTTCCCTCTCGTGCCTCCTCAGCTTCGTAGGGACATAGGGGGCGCTATGTGGGAAACAGTCACAGGACCACTTGAAGTGGAAGGAATAGGTGAGTCGTCATATGGGGACACTTCATCGTAAGCGGTGGGTAGTGGCCGATTTGGTAGCGAATGGAGTCCTGATGTTAATACGGGCTTCGGATCGTCGTATGCATCACCATAGAATATATCGGTGTCCTCATCTTTGGAGGGTGCAGGTCGAGGAGGTATATGAAGAGGGGGTAGGATTGGAGACGATTGGGGGTTTGGTGCCGTGGAGTCCTTTACGCGTCGTCTGAGATATATCCCGTGAATATAACCATGGAAGCTCGTTAGAGTTGATACAATCACCTTGCGGAAAGACGAGCTCGGAATTGCACTTCCTGTTCATCATCGCTGAATTCCATTTCGTCCTCCCCAATCTCCTCATCGTGAAGGTTACTTGCGTCACTACCTTTAATTGTACGGAGGGCGCTCGTGAAGAGAAATGAGCTCCGTTTGGCGACATGAAAGACCTTTCTGGACGTCTGGACAACATTTGGGTCCATATCGGCGACCGTTGGGAAACGGACAGTATACATCGGATGTAGAACTGGACCAAATGTTTCGTATATCTAGCCTGTAACATTAGGTGGTGGAATGAGGCATAATTCAGGATTCCATGACTCACAAGGCCTAGCACTTTCCGATCCTCGAAGACGAGCATACTGTCTGTGTCCAGAACCCGATTACTACCGTCTTGATAGGCCTTGACGATGACCACGGTGCCCACGATGCTCATCACTTCTCCGACAGCCTCTAGTTCTTCGTCGTCATCGACTTTAGCAATCGTAGGCAGTTTCGGGATTGGTATGATCTCGTTCTTCGTATTGAAAGAAGAGGGATTCACAGCAATAGGGCCAGCGTATTCGTCCTCATCGACGTCAGATGCGCCTCCTGTCCCACGGTTTGAAAGACTAGTAGTGAGACCATCAATACCCGCTTCAGTTCCATGTGTTTGGCGCGTGTCATCGGCCCGGAGCTCGACGAGCTCGAGTCCGAATCACTACCTGAATCAGAGTCGGATGCATCGGGATATCTTCTCCAATATCACTCGGAGTCAGTGGGCAGACATACACTACAAGAGGGCACTACGTCGACTTACTTGGCTGTCCTAGTGGAACGTCGCACTGGGGATAGTACCTCCTCTACTTCCTCCTCGCTGTTTGTGGTGGCAGCATCTTCATCTAGAATGGGCAAGAGTGAAGCTTCCGGCCCAGGTTCCTGCTGTGTTCTCGGCATAACCTTGGACTGGCCCTCATCATTTCGATTGGGCAAAGGGGCACGCGGCACAAGCTTTGGAGATTCAGCAAATGACGAGATCAACGCCAGATCATCAAAATGAGATGTCTCCACGAATAGCGACTGTGGATCTGGAGACGTAGTAGCACCAGGAACACTAGAAGATGTCCCATGCACACCTGTCATGTCCATGGATCGCGCAAAAATGGTCAAGCTTTTTTGCTTCCGGCATTCAATTGCCTCAACGCCTACTTTGACGTAGAGGATGTTTGGCGCTTTAAGTCGATCTTTGCGTATTGCTCACCCTATTTCGACCGCATCATCGTGTTTGACGCGTGGTTTTTCCATTTCGTCTCCTGCTTGCTCTCAAATAAAGCTTGTCGCCGAGCTCGGAAACGAACCCAAGTATCCTTGAATAAAGCACGCGAGGCTCTTAATGCAACCTCAAACGATATCGATGCGCTCTTTCTTGGCTAGAAAAAGACCTAGCTGTCAGTGGTGCGAAGAAAGCTGCTAAACTCCAAGGTCGGACGGCTGGGAATGGACTGGTGGGAAGTGCCGTCCTGGCCGATGGTGCTACGCCTGCAGGGCCTGCTGGCGCACTAAGAGCGGCCATGATTGAGCTCAATTGCGAGACGGACTTCGTGGCCCGGAATGAGTTATTTTACACACTTGCACTCGACATTGCGCACACCATTGCATTTTACGCTGAACCACAACCAGGCGTGCGTTCCCCCTCGGATTTCATTTCGTATCCAGTGCCGGACGCCTTCAATGATGCACCCCTGCTCTCTCATTCGGCGGAAGCATCGTCTGTGCCCCAGGGCCAATCCACAATATCATCTTCAATACGAGATGCGATGGCGAAGCTTGGAGAGAAAATATCCTTCAGGCGGGCAGCAGTGATCGTATCAAATCCAGTGCGAGGGGTGCGGCTGGGATCGTACGTCCACGGCGGAGTCTCGTCGTCTTCCTCTTCAAGGTCGCAAGCAGGGAGCATCGCATCCCTCGTTACTCTTGGTCTCAATACGCCTTCGAACCCGAGTACGGTGACGGCAGCAAATTTACAATAAGTTATTAGCGTCGGAAGCCGTTTGCCGCCGACTTTTCCAAACTTTCTCGCTCTGCGGCTCGTCAAGTTGTCGGGATGGAGACCCATTCCATCTTCCCCGACATATCATCGTCGTCGGCTGCCCTTGGGAGAATGAAAGTCCCCTGGCACTTTACGATCAACCTGCACTCATGTTCCAAGACCCAGATACGTCTGTGCGGGATTACTTTCGGCAGTGGGCTGATTCGAGGGATATCAAGAGTCCTGTGGGCGTCGATGTGCTTCAGTTCACCAAGTGGAAAGTTGGGGAAGGGATAGAACTCGAGGGTGGCCAGAGTTTCGCAGATGAAGTACGGAGATTGCAGGTCGGCACCGCATAAAGTTGGCACATGGTGGATGCTTAGACAAAGTAGATTAATGTGCAGAAATAATCACATCCCCGCTCGCTCTCCCGTGAGACGACATGAAATATGTGAAAGAGAATGTGTATTTCGAGGCTGAATGATACAAGGATATCGGAGCACTAATCGCACGAGGCGCCGGCCTACGGTTCGGACACATAGAGGGTATGATTAACCTTGAAAAAAAATAACGGCGTGGGTTCGACAGATCTGGGCCAAGTCACAGTTTTTTCGAGGGCAGTTGGGTCGGTAGGATGCCGAACCGCTTTTTAATCGTAACACGGTGACGAGAAAACTTGTCATCTGGGGAGAAGCGAGCTGTATAACACAGGAAGGATCTGAGAATGCGTGCTCGCGGTATCTGTGACCTAGAGAGGGAGATAGCGAAACGACAGGTACCTGGGTGAGCCGACTTGGTCACTTTCCCATCGGCTGTCATTTTCTGAAAGTGATTGAGATTAATTCGGGTTATATCCACAATGAAATAAGCGCTCACTTGGAGGGTATAGAGTCTCTTTCCGCTTGCATCAAGGGTGTACATGAGATGCATCTTGAAAGGCAGCAACAGAGTACAACTGTCACGTGACCGGAACCAAATCCCAGCCAAGGTGGCTTTTGACAACCATTGCAACGCGTCAAAGAGTGTAATACTGTACTCATCATCAGTCTATGAAAGTGATTATGGCATGACGTGACATTCGCGTTCGCTAACGAAACAACGGGGTCTTCTGTGATGTGTGACACTAAAAATGCAGCAGCTAGACAGGCGGCAATAACGCAGCTTTAGTACTTGTATCCACCAATTCTTGTCGCTCATAGGAACCGTTGTGCTTCAATTTCACACTAGTCCACAGTTTTTGCTGTTCTGGGCACCCTGGATGACTCCAGAGCCGCTTTAATCCTATTCCACAACCTCCACTTGATCTTCCAAGGCGTTACGCCGGATTTTTTGGCTATGAAGAATGTGATGTTTACGATTCTACACAGACCCCCAAGAGTGCTATGACACTTCAATATGATGATAGTATAGTACTTTCATTGGTATGAAACAAACGGCTACATTCAACAACGAACAAACAAACAAGAACTTGGCTACATCAAGATGCACGCGATAAAGGATACATGAGTTAGTTGTCAAGACCAAGTGCCTCCCTCCTGCTCTTCGACTTCGGATCGAAGTATGGTTTCTCTGGTGTGTTAATGATGAGACAGGAAAATATAAAATACTGATATTGTGTAGACCTACCGGCGAGGGAACTCACACGAGTTCCGTGGCGTTCAACTTTACCCTCGTAATCCCAACTTACAGCTGTGGATGCGTATGAGTAAACATGATGTACCACCACAGAGTAAACGTCAAATGAGAGAGCTTACTATGGATAGCAATCCTGTTGTCCCAGATAGCGGATGTCCCAGGCGTCCAAGACCAGCGGACCTGGATGTCAACATTGCTCTCTTGTATTTCGAAGAGAAGCTTGAGAAGCGTGTCCGATTCAAGCTTCGCCAGCCCATCTATGCGACGAGTCATGGACCGATTAACGAAGAGAGATTTCCATCCGGTGGCCCTGAAAGGAGGTCGATGTAAGCTTGGGAATCAATAAACTGCTCGAAATAGAGGAGCTTACGGATGGGTACGAATGAGAGGATGGAGGCGCCTGCGAGAGAAAATAAACAAAATGAACATTTCAAATCTTTCTGGGTAAGAACGACATACTCTACGTGATCGGGAGGTGCGTTGGGATTTGTCTTGTCTCCATACTTGTCAGCCGATATGTATACTCCGTTCAAGCCCTCCAGCAGGGTACGGAACGTGGGCGTCAGTTTATCATATGCTGCATATCTGTCGCAAGGACCGAACTATTAGGAAGATGAATAGGTGCACCGGGGGACAATTACCTACCCTGACGCCCACAAAGTATCGCCCCCAAATTCACTGTTGAAGGGGCCCAGTCAGGCGCTGCGAAGATATCATTCATTGTCCCCGTGACTCACGGGATAGCGTCCTGGTGGAGATGGGTGTAGCCGGGGGGTAATGCTCATGGACGAGGTCGCTGAGGGTGATTGGTCTCAGCCCGCATCACCGAGGGAAGGTTTGCACAATGCGGAGCACTCACCTATGCCAGCCATAGGAGCCACTTGGATATGCTTCTCTGAAGGTACGCTTCTGGGCATCAGACTGTAGTTGCTGCTTGTAATCCTTCGCGCCTTCCCATATGACCGTAACGCCTCCACCAACACCCGGCACTTGAGCAGCTTGAGGGTGGACTTCAATCTCGCCGGCTCCGAGGTAAAGTCCAAGTTCTCGCTGTTGTTGGGGACTAATTTCTTGATCACGTAGAAATACGACAGTGCGTTCCGCGACAAGAAGGGCTAATTCGTCCTTCTGCTGGTCGGTGAGGTCCTTGAGCTGTACGCCCACAAGCTCGGTCTATGCAACAGATAAAGGGCCAAGTCAATCCGGATGAACGCTGGCAAATATCGATGAAACTTGGCCTACTCCGAGGTCTGTTGTATGTAAGATCAAGTTAGAGGCTAGTTATGCATGGTAGAAGCGAATAACGGCGTACGATAATTCAGGTGGCGGACCTCCTTCGCCGCACTAAAGAGGGCCTTCTTCTCCGGATCGGCTCGAGTTCCAGGATCAACGTAGGGCGTGGCTCGGTTTGTGCGGATGTCATCTATATCCTGTTTATATCTGTTTGTATCGCGCGTCAATTCCGACTATGGTGAACGAAACAAGGACGATGAAAGGCGCACTGAGGTGCCAGGGGATAAAGGGGATATTCTTCACCCTGTCAAAGGGTGATGAGGGCTAGCCACGAAAGAGTGTGACGTCAGTGACCAACCCAATTAATTCCTCCCTTCTCTAGGCGAGCTTGAGTAGAAGCAGGAGGAGTGAGCTTCGCCTTCAGTGAGGCGATGGTCTCTTGAGGTTCGGCTCGGCTCGTGGGTGCTACAGCAATGGGAGACATTCTCCACTTTCGTGAGTCGAATGAGGGGGAAAAGCTCGTAGGTCTATTGCTTTTAAGCTGGAGGTGCCGCCTAACGAACCCGGCGACTTACAAAGAAACGCAAGCAGAGAATGAGGTGCTATGATATAAATTATGATGCGGGACGAGAGCACGCAATAAAATGAAGACTTGCCGTCATTTATGAATGTGCTTTAACGTAACTCCAAATTGCACCTCAAGTGCTCATATTTACCCTACTTGACTTTCCAATCTGGCCATAGAAGCCAAATTCATCGCAAGCCACACACGTGTAGACAACCCAAGCAGGGAGCTCAGATAACAAGGAGGGGGTGAAGTGAGGACCTAATACTCTTTTCTACAAGCATGTGTTCGAACACCGCATTCTTCCCAATTGGCAAAACGTGCCGGTCTGCAATGCCGTGGTGTGCGCGATATGGCATTGTGAGGTTGCCAAAATTTCGCCGGGGGCACGGGACGACCAGCAGGGTAGATGGTGCAAGAGGTGGAGGTTGATTAGAGTATTTCATTCCGAACGACGAGCACGCCATCTAGATCGGATGTTCACAAGACTGTCTGCTTCCCAGTTTGGTGCGGGAGGCCGGAGACAAAATGACCTTTTCCAGTAGCGAGACGGCTTGAAATGTGCATCAGAACAGCCGTACTCTACATGAGTCATCTATCGGATTGTCGTAGTCTTGAATCATGTGACTTTCCCGCCTTGCGCCGGGTGTTTTGTTTTAGAGATGAGAGTCCTAAATTTAGCGTCGGGATAGCAGGCCGGTACTCCCCCACAGTCAAGTTGCTTGTTGATTCCTGCCTGTAGAAGTCCGAACAACGTAACACATTACGTATCCGCCGGATCGAAAGAAGGCCAGCAGCATTATGCCGTTATTGAGTGGAATAGCGGCAATCTCCGGTCGGGCCTGCACAAACGCTCTCGTGGCCCACAGTCCTCATACGGTCACTCATAATCTGTGATCACCTCCCGTCAATCTTTCAAGCTCCTACCATCCACATCACCAAACATGAGTTAACTTGCGCCGTACAAACACACGCCCTGAAGACATGATACATGAAATAGCGCATAACTGGGCGATATCAATCAAACGGGACGGGTCTTATCGCCCCTCCGAACGGTATCCCGCCTATACTCTGGTTCTTTTTCTTGTCGGCCTCAGCCGCAGCAAAAGCGCTGGGGATTGGGATTCCGCAGCAGTCGCCCCATCCGACTTCCAACTGGCTTGCCCCACCACCGCTCCCCGACGTATCCCCCAATAAAGGGCTGTGTACATGCCGATGGCCCCTATGTGCATCTCGCTCTTCCTCTTCCGTATGCAGATGTAGATCTTCGTCTTCATCTCCCCCGGGAAAAGGGAGGATGGAGCCGAAAAGAAAATGCTGCATTACTGGGAGTTTTCCTAGCACCTCGGCTTTATACATCTTGATCATTCCAGAGTTAACTTTGTCCCAAGTCTTCACCTGGAAGCGGCCGTAAGAAGCATCGCCGTTGTCGAAGAGCACTGAACTGACGCACAGCTGATATATCGTCCAACATTGGGGAATGCCATCGTAGAGAAGCTGTCTTTATCTAAAGAAATTTCAGTTCAAAATGTCACTCTGAATCCAAAAAGAACCTACCGAGTTAATGAACTGGATGCAAGCGAGATACATATAATATTTTGAGAACTCCTCCAATATGTCGGAATCATGGATGGCTTTGGGTCGAATGTGCTTGTGGCCTGGGTAGAAATGATGAATGGGACCCACGGACGGTGGCAAGAGCACGAGCACCCACCGCAGAGTTGAGCAGAGCCGAACAAGAACGGCAAGAAGTGGTAATCATCGAGGCCCCAGACTCCATGCGATCCAGCAGGCTCGAGCCAATACGAAGACTGCAAGACGCGCATGACAGAGATGTATCGCCACATCACGCGGATGACGAGGGCTACATGATCAGACTTCTCGACCACGCCAAAGTGTTCTAAGCACATCCTGTTAGAGGGCTGTGAACAAAGCGGACTAAAATCAGTTCAGTTCAATGCTCACATCCAACATAGGAAGTTGAGCTCCATTCCACTTCCATAATCGATTCGCGTTCGGTTACCCCAGCTTTCGTTAAAATAAACTGATACCTCTGCAATCGATTCGCTGGGCAAATTTGGTAAAGTTTCATGGAGAGACTTTGATTCCTGCGAATCATTCTTACACTCGGGATTCGTTGCACAATTAAAGGTGACATGCCTACGTTCGTCACTTTGTCGTAGAATTCTTTGAATGCAGGATTGCCGAAGCGCGATGCTAGATTGTTTACCGGTGGAGTGCTTCTAGCGATGTCCTCGACCCGATCGAGTAGGTTGAGGATCGCTAATACACCCTGGAGAAGAGTAGTCAGACCCAGCACCAAGAGACCAGAACACACTGGCTACATACCCCGGATTGAGAGCAAGGGTCTGTGCTCTTGACGCCCGTAACGGCATCATTAAGAGCATTTATGTACGCTACGATATGCTCGTAGGTGTCTGATCCCTGGAACTTCGCAAGATGGGCTGTCGTAAGGATCGCTTTACGAGGCCGTTCAAAGGCCATGACACAGATCAGCGGGTTTGGCCGGGATTTTGCCTCCGTACCTCAAGTTCTGCCACTGAATCTACGTAAACCTTGAGGCCCTTCAATTTGACGTGTTTTCATCGTTCACTTTCTCTTCACCCCCACAGGGGATACCGTCTTCTGCCAATCGCTGTTTCACGTCTCCTTGTCGAGCCCTAGAACTACTTTACATAGCCCCCACGGCACCCGATGGCCACGAAACGACCAGCGCACGGACGCCTTGCAGAAGATGACCTCGCCGCCCTTTCATCCATCTCAGATGATATTCTCGTGTCAACCTTGCGCGATCGATTCTTGGCCGATGTTATCTACACTAGTATTGGCACTTCAGCGCTGGTTGCCTTGAATCCTCACAAATATGTAACTAGCAACGCCGACTCAGTACTCGTCGACTACGCAGCCGAGTACAGGGAGACGAACGAGGAAAAGCAGCATCTCCCTCCTCATATTTTTCAAATTGCCAACAACGCATACTACCACATGCGGAGGACAAGTCAGGACCAAAGTATTCTTATGAGGTTCGATAACTCAGCCTTCCTATTGACCCTCGTCTTCACTCATTCCCTTGTGCCCTAGTGGAGAGACTGGTTCCGGAAAGTCGGAGAGTCGCCGTCTAGCGATCAAAAGCATCATAGAGCTCAGTGTGAGCAATCCGGGCAAGAAAGGGTCCAAGCTCGGCACCCAAATTCCCAGCGCCGAGTTCGTCCTTGAGTCCTTCGGCAATGCACGAACGTTGTTGAATCCCAATGCGTCGAGATTTGGCAAGTACACGGAGCTACAATTCACTGACCGGGGGAGATTGGCGGGTGTGAAAACGCTTGACTACTATCTCGAGCGCAATCGTGTTGCCGGGGCGCCCTCTGGCGAACGCAATTTCCACATCTTTTACTATCTACTCACTGGTGCAAGCGCTGAAGAGCGCCAGCATCTCCATCTCAACGACCGTACCGTCTACCGATACTTAACTCACGGGGGTGGGAGGCAGTTTCAAGAAGACGATGGTCCCAAATTTGATCGGCTTAAACACGCACTGAAAAACGTCGGCTTCTCGAAGCGAAGTGTTGCACAGACCTGTCAGCTTATCGCTGCCATCATTCATCTGGGCAACATCGATTTTGTCCGTGATCGCACCCGTAATGAAGATGCTGCCGTGGTCCGCAATTCTGACGTGCTGGCCATCGTCGCCGAATTCTTAGGGGTCCCAGCTGCCACCCTCGAGTCCGTGCTTTCCTATAAGACAAAGATGGTAAAGACGGAGCTGTGCACCGTATTCCTCGATCCAGAAGGCGCATCCGATAACCGGGATGACTTAGCAAAGAACCTGTACTCGCTTCTTTTCGCGTGGTTAAACGAATTCATCAATCAGCGTCTATGTCGTGATGACTACACCACTTTCATTGGTCTCTTTGATCTTCCTGGCTTCCAGAATATTACCGCGTCTCCTAGCAGGTCGAATTCTCTTGACCAGTTCTGCGTGAACTATGCCAACGAACGCCTACACAACTGGATCCAGCGGCAGATCTTTGAAACCCACGTTGTGGAGTATGCCTCTGAGGGGATTTCCAAATACATCCCTGCCATACCATTCTTCGACAACTCAGAGTGTGTGCGGATGCTCTCCGCCATGCCTGGTGGCCTTATCCACATCATGGATGATCAGGCCCGCCGCATGCCCAAGAAGAATGATCACACCATGATCGAAGCTTTCGGCAAACGATGGGGTAATCACTCGTCCTTCAAACTCGGTGGTGTGGGTCACACTGGATATCCTACCTTCGTCGTCAGCCACTACAATGGTCCAGTCACATACTCTTCCGAAACTATCCTCGAGAAGAATGCAGCGGCCCTTAATCCGGATTTTGTATCGCTCTTACGGGGCAATACGGATTCTGTTGCAGGAGGCGATGGCACCTCCGGCTCGTCCAATCCATTTATTCAAGCATTATTTTCCTCCAAATCGATTGCCACCCAGGCTCATCCTCACCACGATGAGACCATTGTCGCCGCTCATCAGCCTGTGAAGCCTATGCGCGCTCCTTCCACGCGCCGCAAACTAACCATCAAGCGTAAAGTCACAGCAGATCAGGGGAAAGGCGAAGCCACTATCGATGAGGAGGGGGAAGAATTGTCGGGAACCCGCTGCGTTGCAGGGGAGTTCCAGTCTGCGCTCAACACTCTGTTCGGGAGCCTCGATGAAACCAACCCGTGGTATATCTTCTGCATCAATCCCAATGACTCACAATTGCCCAATCAACTTGAAGGCCGTGGTGTCAAGGCGCAGGTCCGAAGCATTGGCTTGCCAGAGATGGCGAGAAGGAATGCGGTTATCTTCGAAGCCAGCATGTCTCCGACTGAATTCTGTGATCGATACCGTGATCAATTGAAGATGTTGGGTGTTCCCGCAGAGGGGGAATCTGTCCAACGGGTCCTCGCCGCACGAGACGCTCTCGAACTCGCCGAGTCTGATATCGTCATTGGGAACAGTAAAGTGAGGCAGCAGGCCCGAATGTGCTCGATCCTTAACTGATGAGAATCTACATAGCTATTTCTCACCCAAGCCGCTTTTCATAAAGTGGAAGATCATCTTCGAGCCAGTGATGTGGAGGAACAGAAGCGAAATCGGCTCCGTGCGGCTGAAATCGAGGCCGGGTTGGATTCACGACCAGATCTCTACGCTCCTTACGGATCCTCTCCTGGTCTCGGGGATACATCCCCCGGTGGATTCGACTACGGCCAATCCAACCAAGCACTACCATTAGTTGCCAATGTTCAGGACCAACCTTATACGTCCCGCGGAGGGGTTACTGGTTACGGGGAAGAAGATGACGGTCGGTCATTCAGAACAGATGATTACGATCAACAAAGCCGCTTCACCAGTGCGCGCGATGACAGCAGCAACTTTGGCAGCGAATCCTACGCTCCTTCCCGGAACATGTTCCAGAACTCGGGAAAAAAGCTCGATGCCGAAAAGGACCCATTACCTGGCGAAATTCTGCAAGGGGAGGTGTCTGAGAAATTCAGGATTCTTCCGCACGTCGGCGATGGCTCTGTGCAACTTGGATGTTGACCTGGTGGATGCCAAGCTTCCTCCTATCTTCGATTGGCGGCATGAAACGCCTCGACATCCGACAGGCATGGCGTGAAAAACTTGCCATTAATATTCTTATCTGGATCGTTTGCGGGATCTCCATTTTCATCATCGCCGTCCTCGGTCTTATAATCTGTCCGCACGAATACGTGTTCAGCGAGGCAGAAATCCAGTCACATTCATACAACAGCGACCCAGCGCACACGTACACTTACATACGGGGAGAAGTTTTTCAGCTCACCAACTTCTTAAGCACGCACTTGACCCAGGTCAACGTCGTACCAGCGAAGTCTGTCATGAAGTATGGTGGAATCGAGGCCTCAACCTTGTTCCCGGTTCAGGTCGGTAATCAATTCTGCAGAAAACGGAGCTTATCTGAACGTATTTAATAACAGGTCAGTGCCCTTTGCGATGGTGTTGATGGGGCGGTCAACCCGTATGTCATCTTGTCCTCGGCCAATCAATCCATCAATCCCTACGCGCAATATCACGATTTCCGAGCATACAACCAGTATGACTATCGGCCAGATTGGTACTTCGAACAAATGATATTTCTGAGATCCAATTTTCGCGTTGGATTTGTAGGTTTAAACCCCGGCAAGATCAGTTCTATGGCGAAGTCTGGCCGTGCTGTCGGGGTTGTTGAGAACTTGGTTTATGACTTGACGGACTATCTCAACGCGCCCCCAACAATCAAAACACCCCCCGGGACCACGGCCCCGACTGGTATCAATACACAGTTCATGGACCCTAACGTCGTCAGCCTTTTCAAGTATGCTCCTGGACAGGATGTGACCAAAAAACTCCACGCACTCAACATGGACTCGGGCGCTCTCAGCCGACAAAAAACTTGTCTTCGCAATCTCTTCCTCGTTGGGCAGGTCGATAATCGAAATTCTCCACAGTGTCTTTTCTCCACCTATATCCTACTTGCCTTGTCCTGTGTAATGGTGGCTGTGATCGGTTTCAAGTTCCTCGCCTCCATCTCATTTGGTTCTCCTCGAGCCCCTGAAGATCACGATAAGTTCGTCATTTGCCAAGTGCCCTGTTACACCGAAGACGAGGATTCGGTCCGACGCACTATCGACTCGCTCGCGAAGCTCAAGTACGACGACAAACGGAAGCTACTCTTCATCATCTGCGACGGTAACATCGTCGGATCGGGTAATGATCGTCCAACCCCACGTATCGTACTCGACATTTTAGGTGCAGATCCGAACCTCGACCCTGAGCCCCTTAGCTTCCTTTCACTTGGTGACGGAGCGAAGCAACACAACATGGGCAAGGTCTACTCCGGTCTGTACGAGTGCGCAGGGCATGTGGTACCTTACCTCGTCCTAGTTAAAGTGGGGAAACCTACAGAACGACAGCGTCCTGGAAATCGTGGTAAACGTGACTCTCAGATGGCGTTGATGCACTTCTTAAACAAGGTGAAGTTATTTGCGTGCCCTGCTATTGAATAAGCCTCGTTAATCTATAATATAGGTTCACTTCAATTCGCCTATGAACCCTTGTGAACTGGAGATCTATCACCAAATCAAGAACGTCATTGGTGTCAACCCGTCGTTCTACGAGTATGTGTTCATGGTGGATGCTGACACTACCGTGGAGCCCCTGGCTCTTAATCGGCTGGTATCTGCGTAAGCAGTTGACGAATACTTCGTCTGACGTGGATGAGAAGCTTACGATTAATACGTAGGATGGTTCATGACAAGAAGGTTCTTGGCGTTTGTGGTGAGACTGCGCTCTCAAACTCCCGACGGTCCATTGTCACCATGATGCAGGCATGTTTTTTTTCTTCAAACCCGTTCGCATTGTGGGATAATTCTTGGACTAACTGCTTGGTTAGGTATACGAGTATTTCATTTCACATCATCTGGCGAAGGCATTCGAGAGTCTGTTTGGTTCAGTCACTTGCCTGCCTGGTTGTTTTACGATGTACCGCCTCCGAACACCGGATACCCACAAGCCGTTATTTGTCTCCAACCAGGTTATTAAGGACTACTCGGAGAATCGCGTTGATACCTTGCACATGAAGAATCTTCTTCATCTCGGTGAAGATCGTTATCTGACAACACTTTTGCTCAAGCATTTCCCTAATTACAAGACACAATTTGTCCGTGATGCTCACGCATATACAGTGGCACCGATGAGTGGAAGGTCTTACTTTCCCAACGGCGTCGGTGGATCAACTCGACCGTGCACAACCTAGCGGAGCTCGTATTCCTCGATCGCCTTTGTGGTTTCTGCTGTTTCTCTATGCGGTTTATTGTGTTCATCGATTTGTTGTCTACCATTATCCAACCAGTGACTGTGGCCTATGTAGGTCATCATTAATCCTACGTGAAGCTAGTTTCTGACTGTTGAATCTTAGATCGTTTACTTAGTGTACCTCACCGCCGGTCAACACCAAGTAATCCCGCTTTTCTCAATCATCATGCTCGCCGCCATATATGGTCTGCAATCCCTCGTCTTTATTTTCCGGCGAAAGTGGGATATGATTGGTTGGATGATCTTCTACATCTTGGCTATTCCCCTTTTCTCTTTCTATGTCCCACTTTATGCCTTCTGGAAGATGGACGACTTCTCATGGGGTCAAACTCGTATCGTCATGGGTGAGAGTGGAAAGAAATTGGTGGTTCATGTGAGCTTCCTCCACCATGTCAGTCTCAACCGTTAGGTTTTGACCTTGTTTTTCACAGGATGAAGGGAAATTTGATCCTAGATCAATTCCCTTGAAATCGTGGACCGACTATGTTCGTTGCTAAATGTTTTCCCCTATATCTGCATGCTAAATCACCATTTCCACAGGAAAATGAACTATGGGATAAAGAGTCGAACCATAGTGTTGGGTCTTGGGTTCCTCCAACAAAGAGAGATGGGGGTGAATCTCGTACAGCATCCTTGTACGGGCGAGAGACGTACTATGATCCTCCAGCGGGTCCGTATCAGCGGTCGTTCTCCCCTGCGCCATCCTATAACGCCCCAGGTTCGACGAGACAGCATTCCACCTACGGCATCCCGCAACCTAGCTTAACAGATCCTTTTGGTCGACAATCCATTGGTGGCTTGCGCTCGAGACCTCCTTCCTCCTATCTTCCGGAGTTGAAGACGGGTCAATTCTCATCGAATCTCTATGGCGAACCTAGTGATGCCGAAATCGAAAATGCAGTCCGGGATATTTTACGTGATGCCGATCTCACTACCAGCACGAAGCGCGCAATCCGTCAGAAGTTGGAGGAGATGTTCGGTGTGGACTTGAGCAGTCGCAAAGCAACAATAAACTCAATCATCGATGGCATCTTACTGGCGCACACGTAGACATCTACGGTTTACACTCGTGGACATACTTTCTTTTCTCCTGCCTGCAGGTCAGTTGTAATTTTGCGTGGACCTTTCACGGAGATATCCCTGCTCTTCATTTAGTACCTGTGGTATTCACGCACTTCTCTACACGACTTCCTTTACAGTTGAATATTCAAGCTAATAACTCGCACTAGAACACAATCATAAATCAATGGTCAATGAGGGATGGAAAACTGAGCGTCATTCAACACATCAAGAAGGGGTAATGATTGAAGGACACGGTACAAGTATTGGACTGGGAAGGTAAGGGTATGATGACCGGTCTATGCGTGTGTCTACAGTGTTGGTCAGAGAGAGATAGAATAGTGTGGATCCCGGGGAGCGGCGCCTCCGCGAGATCCAAGCGATTGAGGGTCGCACAGCGCCATGTAGATATCGGCTCCAAGACGATACGTTCAGTTGAAGGCTGAAAGTCTCGTTTGCTGCCGCAGCATGATAGGTATAGCGGGAAGTGGAGCAACGAGGGGGGGAATATCACTCTTGATCGGAGGTCTCGAGGCACAAAGAGAGGGTACTTAGTTCCCCGCAGCAAAGATATGTACTCACCAGCAGTAGTCTATGACATTCAGTCCTGTCGATGTCCCTTTGAGAGGACGGCCGAATAACGATGGGCGTAGACATCTCGAGATGACGATTGCGGGACAACTTAGGGGTTCCTACTTGCGTTTCATTGTTCCCGACAGTATGCAGGTGCGGCATTTGCTTCGCTACGTCAGGTAGTGATACAAAGGACTGAGTTTCGAATTTGAGGGGGACGGTGATAGATATTTCCTGTCCAGTGGACGGCACGTGAGTATCTCTCTGACGCGGGATGAAAGACTGGTCAGGGATTGCATCTTCGAGCGACGCGCCTTCAGGGACTTCGAACGGTGTTCCAAGAAGTACGGGCCTCGACATCTGAGCGTGGCGCTTAAGTTTCGAGGATTGTCGGAAAATGCTTGGGTTCTTCGGCTGTCCGCCGTCGTCCACCACGGCTTTTGGCGACTTTGAGCAGTCTTTGCGGGATGCTTGGGGCTGCGACAAGAAAGTCTCCCAAATAATCATATCCGCAGATGGCATCTCTGTGTAATCAATCTCTATCGAGTTTCTCTGGGGGATGGGTATCGGTTGAGCAGAGGACAGGTGTTGCAGGAGTACCTGTCATTGGTGCAGGGAGAAGACTATTATGAAGTTTAACATCTTGGCAAATCGCATCGGCCTGCGCTGAGAGGTGCGATATGTTCGTCATGGTGAAATGATTGTCTAGGCACAAGGCCCCGGGAGGGAAGAGTCACATTAGTGCCAGAGGAAACGAATACCGTGGGATTGATTGAAGCAGTCGTAGACGACCGAATATGAGGGCATAGAGGAGGAGACACTGCACTGCGCGCTGGCAAGTGAGGGTCTTACGATGGCGGTGGCGGTCAGAAGTGATTGAGGCTTTCTTCGAGCTGTATTTATCCTTGATCTTGGATGCTGTGATCGAGCAGCATCTTCCGTTTGCGACGTCGTAGAGGCGGTATTGCCTGCTAGCTTTCGAGGAGGAACCAGTGGGCTGTGCGTATGAAACACTGACGGTCTATCATGCTCCAGCTCCTTCGGAGCCAGGGCATGCAGTGCAGTCTCCAGCGAGATGTTGGTTTCATTTGGTGCGTGCAGTAAAGAACGAGAGAATGAGGCAAGATCACTGCCTGAGGGCGCAACTATAGTGGCATTGGGAGCATGGGCCATAGTCAAGTCAGACACCTTTGAGGGGGTGACTCGGTGCCTTGAGGTCTTGCATGAATGTAAATTGGGATTGGGTGTCGTTTCAGCATGTCGCGTGACAGCCGGAAAAATTAAATTTTCAGCAAAATTGGGACGAGAAACAGTTTGGATTGAAGACAACTCTGTGCTATGATGGGTTGCCATGCTTGATTGATCGAGGGTCTGCAGCACTCCAGAATCGTCGCTTGAGATTTCGGCGCCACTATATTCCTTTGCATCGTTGGGATCTGGAGAGATCGCCACACATTCAATGGATAAGACCTTGGCCAGAACGACCATTGGGGCCAGGTGCACTTCCCGTCTGCACAGGGCACAGAAGGAATTGAATATTCGTCTTCCGCAGTAGGGACCCTCCAGATGGGCCGATAGCCCTTGTCTTTGCTTCGTGGACTGGTAGCTCGCTGAAAGTAACAATGCGGTCTTCGTTTGAGTCAGCTGACTTGGATTTCGGAATGCTACAGCAAATACACGTTTGATTTCAATTTCGACTCCATCGACAAAGGGCTGTAATGAAGAGATGGTAACGACATTCGAGCTGTGCATCGTAGACTTCCCGTCGGAGCTCGAGAATTGGGAAAATATGCGGGGCTGAGGGTTACACAAGGTGGAGCTCCATCGAGAGGTGTGGTAGGATAAGGGATAAGGTAAGATGATAGGGAGCAGATAGTGTCGTGTCGAAAAACTGTCGCAAGAGCGAATACGTACATAATACGTATATACACGACGGGCACTTATCTAAATACGACAGATACGATCGGATCGTCTGCGACCATCGCTGACATCGTTCTCTTCGTCAACGCCAGTAAAACCACCTATAGCGTATTTAAGCATCGGTAAGGAAAGGTCCAGATTTCTGCCTCCCATATCCAGAGATCGCACCTCGATCCCAGCTCACACCCAACTCCCGGATCTGGGTTGTTAGACTTTACCCAAAAGATGTGAGAGCAAAGTGGATGGAGAAGCTGTTGCGTGTGCCAACGTTAACGAGTGACTTGAAGCTAGTTAAGGGTTTGTAGGAAAATATTGTGTAAGTGTCATTCCAGATTCTAGCGAAATAGTCGACACATGATTCAAGGAAGGAAGGGCGAGAAAGGGAACATCGTTCTCTCACTCATCATGATCTGAGGTGTCTAGCTTTCGTAGGTGAAGTCAAGAAACATTGCGTCAAGTCCTGGCAAAACACAGATAAACACTATATCGCTCTAACAATATTGATAATATTAGTATAAACCGCTTATAGGCTGAGCAAGTCGCAGCCCCATCTACTATCCTTACATATGATCAAGCTTGACATCAAAGATGTACGAGGGTATTAAGGATGCGGTATGTACAATAGTGTTGTGTATGCAAACGCAGTCGCAATTACTTCTTTCCCAAGACCTTGGTCAGAATGCCCTTCAAGATAGATGCCGCTTTTTCAGTGTCCTTCTTGCTCACTGCCGCACTCGCTGCTATCTTGATACTGGGACGAGGCTCGAGTGCCTCCTGACCCCTCAGTCGCCTCGCGCGCGTGATGAGTATACCTTGAGCGAGAGCCTCATCAACGACCTCTTGCAAGAGTTTCTCCTCGGCTCCAATGTCAAATACAACAAGATCGCGGGGCACCAAAGACGTAGGGTTTGAAGGACGGCGAGAGACAGCACGTGCGGTTGTTGGCAGTCCGTTTCCTGCAGGTTCAATGGGGTCTCGAAGTTGAATATGTATGATGGCGCTCGCAGGATGTGAGGGGATCGTGATGCAGTCAATTTTATCAAGAATGGACCGAAGAGTGAAGATGTTGGTGTGGAGGTTGGACAGGATCGAAGGTGTTGAGGTAAGGATTTGGATTCCTTCGGATGCAGCCATCGCAAGCATTCCAGGCATAGCAGCTGAAAAAACGAAGGAAGTCCCGTTGATACGCTGTAGAGGTGGGGAAAATCAGTGCGATATTCCCAAATTCATTTCAAGTTCCATAACGCACTTGATGATTAACCGCAATCCGGGAACCTGCGCAAAAACCACCGCAGCCTGCAAGCGTATTCGCCAAGGAGCCAACGATCAAGTCAATTTGATTGGCCTACAAAGGGACAAAACGTCTAGAGGAAGAACATGCGCGAATCGTAGTACAACTCACAGGGACATTGTACAATTCGGTTAGCCCACGACCAGTTCGGCCAACAGTACCAAACGAGAAACTCTCATCCAAGATCAGACGGTACTTGTACTTACGCCCCAGCTCGACCTAGTTTGCCATTAATTGTGTTAGTCAGATAAACTGGACACGAGGGGGATCTTACCAGTTTTGGCAAGTCTGACATGGCCCCGTCATTCTCGAATATGCCCTCGGTAACGATGAACCGACGCGTGAGACGCCAGCGTTTCGTCTTGATTTCCTTCGCAACGCTCTGCATCACCTCCTCAAGACTGTTCAGGTCATTATGGTCATACCACCGAACAGTAGATCGGAGAGATCTGGAGGCCTTTATGGATGGAAAAATTTACTCCCCGATCTGCAATGACAATATCGCCTCGTTTGCTGAAGGCAGGAATGACTGAAGATATCGTCGAGAAACCCTGGGAATATATTATGGCAGCCTCCGTGCCCAGAAAATTGGCGATATCGCGCTCGAGATCAAGATGAATATCTACACGCCAATTAGGAGTTAGACGGAAACGATAATGAGTGCTCGACACGGTGAACCCACCGTTGGTGCCATAGAAACCAGGAGGACCGCAACTGCCGAGCCCATAGTTTCGTAGGACAGAGACTGCGCGATCCTTGACCTTGTCATTCCCGCTAAGACCCGCAAAATTGTAACTAGCCAAATTGATCGCAGTCTTCCCAGTGCTTTGGAGCTTGGGCTTCGGACCGGGGGGCCCAACAGTGACTGGAACCGAGGCGAGGTCAGCGAGTTCGGCCTCGTTCAGAGATGGAACGAGAGGCTCAGGAGACCACTCGTCCACTAGCTCATCAATTTCCTGCAAACGGATAGTTAGTTGCGGAGCATTTTTCATGAAGCAAGAGTACGAACATTAGCTGTAAACTTAATAAAATGCCTCCCCGTAGTATCTGAGCGGGTTCGGGACTGAAGGAGTGTCCTTATTGCAAAGATAACGAGAATGGCTTCGAGGATCGTGCGGAAAGGATCGTTTTGATGGGAAGATTTTACATATCGAACGATCACGGCTGAGCCGGGCAACGCGTTGAAAGACCGCTGGATCGTAGATACTGAGTAGGCTATGAACACGAAGAGCGGTTCCAAGGCCGAATCCTCCATGACTCTATTGGTAACTTGGTAAGTGCGTCTGAAGACCAGTTTCCGTTGATTCTTGATAAAGACTCACATGAGAGCATTAGGTCCCAAATGCCGGGAACAACATGAACGGCACTGGGTTAATAAACGAACGTAGCCTAGATAGAAATATCACAAACCGAAAGCGCCGAGAATCGATGGTTTTCCTTGGTAAGGAGGGCCGGAAGTTGCCAGCGACCAAGGACATAGTGGGTGGTTTCCTGGTGACCTTTCCCGTGCCTATCAGAGGATTTCACCTGGATGCTACCTCTGCACAGACTCGCCCAGTCTCAGTCCGCCCCTACCTCAAAGTACGAAAAATTTGCTTCATGGCTCAGATCACGACTCGCAACTCGTATCCTAAGCGTCGCTCTCATCGTGCTCTTCTTATTATTCTGGCTCTTCCCTCCCTTTCCACGTTATGACTCTGTGCCGCTCTCGGAAATATTTAAACGCCCTTCAGCGGGCGCTCATTACGCCCAGGATTCGACTGAAGCACCTCCATCGAGAGTTCCTGCGGCTGTGTGGCATAGTCGAGCTCAGTCCGTGAAGGAATCTTTTATCCATGCGTACCACGGGTACGAAGCTGCTGCGTTTGGCTGGGATGAACTGCTTCCCGTGACCAACAAGAGTACCACCAATTTCAATGGATGGGGTGTTACTATCGTGGACTCATTGAGTACTATGTTATTAATGGACCTCAAAGATGAGTATACGCGGGCTCTGGCTCATGTATCGAAGATAGCCATAAAGATCATGTGCGTTATCTTGAATTTTATCTACTGCCAGTATTGGAATATTCCAAGTAGACTGGAACGATACCATTTTTCGAAACGGTGATCCGATATCTAGGCGGATTATTGTCTGCGTACGCTTTGTCTGGGGACGCCATTCTCCTAACCAAGGCAGATGAGGTGCCTGAATACGCCAGCTTTTACAATATTTTCTCATTTTCTAATCCGAGTCCTCTTTATTCTCATTGAAGCTGGCGCAAACGTTACTCCCTGTCTTCGACTCTCCTAAAGGCATGCCTCACTTTGGCTACGATCCTTCGACGTGAGATTGGATGTCCCCCAGTGTAATTGCCCGATTCGTATATTTAGCTTCATCCGAATAGAGGGTTCAAGGCCCCTAGCTGGGCATCACATGCCCTTCTCGCAGAAATGGCGTCTTGCCAATTGGAGTACAAGTATCTTGCACATTTAACTGGTCGTGCAGAGTATTTCCAAAAAGTCGACAGGATGATGGATCTCATGCAGAACTCTCAGCGGGCGGACGGATTATGGTCCACTTACTGGGATATCACCTCTGGGACGCAAGTCAATAGTAAGGAAGCGGGTCTTTTCCTGGCGAACTGGCGAGCTCAACCTATTTGCATTTCGTCAGCACACCTCTCCATTGGCGCCTTAGCCGACAGTGGAGTGAGCAGCGCACCTTTTCCATCTTCTTGCTGATGTGGGTTTATTCCTGTGATCCTCCTGTAGTACGAATATCTTCTCAAGCAATATCTCCTTACTGGTAAATCGGAGAAGCGACTCTTGGACATGTGTACGTCTTTGTCCTGTCCAACCACAACACCCTTTTCGCGACTAACCTGCCCCTGCCATATGCGTGTCTATTCTTCTGCAGACCTTAAAGCAGTCAGAGGTGTCCTGGAGAAGCTGACCTTCCTATCAAGTACGCGCGACCTTCTTTATATAACTGATACAAAGGACGGCGTACCCGAACACCGGCTAGAGCATCTATCCTGCTTCTTCGGTGGCCTCTTAGCCCTCGGAGTGGAGACTGTCGATCTCCCACAGCAAGATGCCGATTTGCATCGATGGGCTGCGGAGGGTCTGACCACGACATGTTGGATGACTTACGCCGAAACCCAATCTGGACTGGGTCCAGAAGAAGCACAATTCAAAGTCACTTTCGACCGTCTTCACCCGTTGAAGTGGATGGACACTGTGCGTGCCTGGGAAAATGCTGGACGGGAAGGGGGTGTCCCCCCTGGTGTCAAGGCTCCCCAACTCATCCTGGGCGAATCCAGATCTGGGCACCGAGATTATTACTTACGGTCACCAGGTTATTATCTGAGACCAGAAGTATGTCTCCATCAAACCACCTATCTGTTTATTTTGGTTAAGATGCCCTGTTTTTCAGACCGTAGAGAGTATTTACATCATGTGGAAGGTCACCAAGGATGAAATTTGGCGAGAACGAGGGTGGGGAATCTATCGAGCAATCGAGAAGCACTGCAAAACGGAATTTGGGTATGGGACCGTGCCGAGCGTGCAATACAAACGAACAGGGATAGCAGACTCGATGCCCAGGTATCATCCCCCCCTACTATCTCATGTGGCCCCAGTTCTTGATGTCTATTGCCCCCATCGTGCAGTTATTTCCTGGCAGAGACTCTCAAGTACCTCTACCTTCTTTTCTCAGAAGAGGACCGGGTTCCACTGGACAAATGGGTCTTCAACACGTATGTGCCTCATTGTCCCTTTGCATTTTGATCTTCTAACTGAACCTCTTGATTTTTCAGCGAGGCGCATCCTCTTCCAGTTTTCCACTGGAAAAATAGCGAGAAAGCATTGTACGGAATACATCAATAGGAATGGATCGAGGCTGGTCACTTTTCTTGGACACATTATAATATATCCTACGTCCGCTTTACCCTTGAATTGAAATATCCAGCGAGGGATGCCATCCCTGGTAATTACGAGTGACATGGCCAATGAAAAGTTTATGATGCACAGAGTAACGTTAAACGTCCGTGGCGTAGCATGGATAGAAGGTACATGTAGTAAAGTGCAACAAGTATTTGTCGGCAGGAAGCGCTCAATGTGTTTCTACGGCCGTTAATGGCGTAGGGGGAATAACGTTGACAGCCGGCCCTGCCAGACCAGGGTCTCCGGGGTCGTTACCATCGTCAGGTATCGTTAGACTCAATGATGAGGAGACCGTCCCGCGACGAGGTGCCGGCGGAGGCGGCGGGTCTACTGTACTGGATGCTGCAGCCTGTTGGGGGGGCTCATTTTGGGGGTGAGACGCGGACGTCGGAGGTGTGAAGGACCCCGTATCCGCTACGATAGGAAGCGCGGTTGGTGATGATCGTTCCTCTTCTTCATCAGATTTGGGCACGGGTGAAAGTTCTAACTGTCCGGAAAGTGGAGTTGTCGAGAGAGAAGTGGAACCAGAAGCCGGACTTGTCAGGGGTTGCCACCACGACGCCGGCACGACTCGAATCACAGGGGGGCTGGAATTGGATGGTCCTGACGCCGAGGAACTCGCTTCCCCTTCGCTCGGGAATGCCGGGGGAGGATTCGACCTCGCTTTCCTGGCAGCAGCTTCGGCGTCGACGCCGAAGGGAACACCAAACCGGCCAAGACTCTCTCGACTGGATAGAAATTTGAGCTGCTCAGGCGTTGGGCCTGCCTTGGGGAAAGAAATGGCAGTACGAGTAACGGTGTGTGCGAGAGGGGAACTAATGGCAATAGAATTGATGGAAGTAGAAGACTCCGCGCCTGCAACGGCATCGTAAAGGCCCAAGGAGCCCCCAGAGCGAGTCCGGTTGTGAACGAGACTACTGTGGGAGGAATTGTTCGTCAAGGGACGATTGAGAGCCGTGCCGAATGAGGGTAGCCGAGCGTGTGAAGGCGATCGTGAGCGGGATAATAAAAGAGATCGTGAAGAGCCACGGTCTGCCACCGTTGACAAACTATCCGAACGCTCTCGCGTGGCCATAGATTCCGGTAACGGGGAGAGTGGTGATGGTGTGAGTGGCGCATTAGCGGGACGATTCCGTAATGAACCACTGAAAAGAGCGCGCAGAGGCCTTGGCATTGTCATCGACAGTCGATTCCGGGATGTTGAGGTCTCGGTGCTAGGCGTAGGTTCATCACTTAGTGGATTGGCGTGGGAGGCGGGTTCTGAATCCGCGCGAGGATCCTGGTATTCAAAATATGGAGGCGCCTCCCCTCGCACATCATCCTCCAAGACTTCAGTCTGTATTATCTCATCTGCACCAGCTTCAGGTGCTTGCGTGGTGCCGGGAAGTAGACCCGTATCGCTGCCCATGCTCCCATGGCTGTCTGTCGAACTATACCCCACGGAGCCGATACTCATGCTTGTGGCTCGATTCGGACGATGTGGAGAGACAGCATCCATGTCACCAGAGGCCCCTTCGCCATCAGTAGGCAGGAGAGAGTCGTCTAATTGTGTAGAAGACGGTGGGTAAGGGGAGTAATTATCCGACGTGTGTGAAGCATCGGTAGTGCTCCGATCGATTTCCTCACTCTCTTCCACTTGAGGATCCATGGCACGTCTTGACACAAGATCTCATTAATGTTTTAATACCACAGGTATAACAGAAATGTCTATTACCTAACAAGCACTAGCTCTTGATCTCCAGGTTCTTCCTTATATGCTGGCAGAGACTTGGTGCTGATTTGGCTCGGAGTACGACGTGTGCGGCGTGACCTCCGCGCCTCACGTCTGGTATTGGATGAATTGGCGGGTGCGGTTGACCTCGTCGCCGCGCTGAGATTGGCTTCTGCAGTAGCCAGAATGACCTGGGAAGCACCACCGGCACGGGTTGCCGCTATTGGTGTCCGGCCTTTTCTACTTCTTTTGTAGATGAAGTAGGTCAATACAATCGCAGCAACACCGACACTAACACCCGCCGCAATCTGGTGTTGAGGCTCGCATAGTAAGAACCAAAGAAGCGGACGTGAGGAGAAGTGGGCTCACAAACGCCGTACTATTAGTCGATCCACCTGATCGTGGGTTTACAGGATCCGGCTGTGGGGGACTCGACGGACGCCCGAAAGCGCCCACAGCTTGCATGATCATGAACGTGAACGAAGCAATATGAGGGACAGAAAACATATTGAAGTACTGGCTGAAAGCTCGAGCCATTGGAGGCTGGAGGAGGTCGCCTGGATGCTCGAATCCAGCCTGTGGAGATACAGCAAACGTTTGGTGGCTACGGCAGTATTGATTGGGGCAGTGTAACGTACCTGAACTGTCTGGCCGGCCACTGCCGGGCTGCGGTTTTCTCAGGAAGGTGGGCCTGGTCACGTCTAAGGCGGACCCCACGTATGCGCCCAGGCACTTACTCTCGAGGTGATACCCAAGGCTTCGACCCGCCACCAGCATCCTTGCCAACCTCTTGTCACTCCCCTGTGTGAAATTCAGGGATTTAAAATTTTGCGACCTTTTTACTTCCGTGCTTCATTATCCCAAGTTCAACTTACAGCTTCTTCGTTGATACCTCTGATATCTTTGGCCCTCACTGCCATGGCGATCACAACAAATACAGGAAAGTGCTGAAAAATCCTCCCCGCTCTCAAATTCCTCCACAATCAATACTTGGAGGCTTCCGACCATGTGATCCGAGGTGGGTGGCTTCAATTTTAAACCCCAGCAACCGAACACGAACGAGAAGTATGGGCGCTAACCATCTACATCCGTCCGGGCGTGATCCCTACATCACAAATAATCATACCTTGCCACACTTTTATTGTACAGGAGAGTGTGGAGGCTATGTTTCAGCTGCCGGCGAAAGTGTGGCGCATACGCATCGTGGGATCTTTTCTAGTTACTTCCAAAAGAGAAGTACAGTAATAATCAGTTAGAGCTGTGCGGTGTCGAATGATTCTCTAATCTCCGGAACCAGACCATGTTTAATTTGAGAACACAGCCGATCCCATCAATCGATGGTCAGCAAGTAGATCCCCTGATGGGTAGGCTGCAGAAAGGGTAAGTAGCATCGCCGGACCTATCTCGGGAAAGATGGAATGCTTCACCAACCATTCGATAATCCCCCACCCATCACGCCCCACAAGTTGGCAGGGCGTTGGGTTTGGATGACACTCTCCCTGGACTATCCGCGCACTCCCCTCGGAACCTCCGAAATTTGACCCTAGTGCTAAAGTAAGTGATGCACACCGGCCTGCGCACGATTGATTACATTTAACTGACCTGACCGCTATTGACTTTGGATATCCATAGATCCGATAATCCCCCAAAGCTTACAATGACATCCCCTGAAATAGGACTAGTACCTGATGGCTTTCATTTTGCTGACAATGGTCCATCTTCAACTGTAGTTGGATGAGTAAACCTCCGATAATGTATGACCACGATTTCTTCCACCTCATGCGAAAGGCAGGTTCCAATCAATATCAATGCGGTAGCCTATTCGATACTCCCAAGTATTAACTATGTGTCAGGTTCGACCACTTCGCAGCTTATATTCCCTCTCATGCTTGATTGCTCTATGAGCGGAGTTCTTTTCCCATAGCCCATTCATGACTCCACGAGTCCTCATTCACTAATGCTTCCTGTCTTGTCATGAAGTTCCACGATTCTGAATCCAGCTTTTTCGCATTTGGATGTGATCGAGTCATTGTTCGATGCTATTCTGATTGTTAAGTGTCTATCTACTTCAGAGAGGCAATTGTTTCCCAATCTCATCGATTGGTCAGTTGTCTCTTTTACTTCCCGAATCAACCGGTCTTCATTGTGCATGACCTTTCTTTGTCACTTAATGTTTCCAGGTCGCTGGCTTACCAGTCTGGTCGTAGTTGTGGCAGTACGCGACTTGTGGCTACGCCCTTCGACTGCTTTCAAGAATCACAGTCCGTGCCTTAGCATTTTGCAGTCCAACGTTCCAGCCCTATAGCTCAGGCCCCCTTCAGCTCTCACCAGGGACCACCAGTGATTTAGCCGCTAGAGTCTGAGAACGAGGCTCACGTCTTAGTCTCGTAGTCAGAACAGCTGAGCAGTTTGAGGCCACGTCTGTAGTCGGTCGAGCTCCCAAGAAATCGTAGTCAGAGTGCTGATATAGTTCACAGTCGTTGTCGCATTGACTTGACACCGCATAGTTCAGTCGTACATCAGACTGATCACAGTCGATGTTATTCATTTGGCTTGCTGGGCTTTTTTGAAGATAGAAATCCAATGCACGAATAACTCGTGCAGAACTCAGGATCGTCCATTTTATCCCACGCTTTTATTGAATTTCTTCGTCCACTATTGGAAACTACTCGCGAGAACCTTGGATATCGAAGCATGTAAAGGCCTTCTCGGGTGCAAGAATCGACGTCCTGGCACCCGAACCAGGCTAAATTCAACAGCCTGTGTGACTTCAGTAAACGAAGAAAGTGTGGTTCGTCTCCAAGAGATGGTGTTACTCCGATAGGAGAACACCACACGCTTCACCTATATTGAGTCTGGCAAAGCAGTGGCCCGAAAATATACCGTTTTTGGCCTTGGCTTTCCAATATTTCAGCTTCGCTCCGAGCAGCAAAACCCTGGAACGTTGCTGAAATTCACTATTTGTGACAGCCTTACTGTAAGAGGGTTCTTCCGCAGTGGGTTCGAAAGTCGTAGGGCCTGACCACTGAAAGGGACGAGCTGCGAATGGCGAACGCCACCTATTTAAATTACCCCACACTGCTCCATCTATCTGTCAATGAGTACCGTTCAGGGTAAAAGCTCCTTCGGTGCTTCTGGCCCCGTTCGGAAGAATATCTTGACTAGGATTTATCGGCAGCCTTGACGTTTTTACGTGAAGGAAGGATCCAAAGAAGCTAGAGATCGAGAACTGGGGCGAAGGATGAGAATTACACATGTGGCAACAATGGCGAGGCCCACAATGATCACAGCGAATATCCACAAAAATGAGACCAGCACCAACAAACACATGAACAGAACCAAGCCGGTCTGCAACCGTAGGCCATAGAATACATAAGGAAGCAGCTCAGCCGATCGGGAGCCATGTTTTATTGGCACTCTCTTCTTCATTGGCCACATCACCGGGAGAAGTGGGGCTCGGGGCCACCTCACTTCGAGGAATTTCAGAACCCTTTCCATTAGGCTCATCATTGACCGCCATATAATCGATTCTACCGTTGATTGAGCGGGAGAGGTTGGGGAGTTGTCTATGGGCCGCTGAAGGATAGCGTCAGGGAAGAACAACTCACACAAGTATAGGAAAGTACCCACAGTTAGGGGAGAGTGAGTAAGACGGAACGCGACCGTGTGGTCTCTTATTAGGTCCGAAAGGGGGGCTCCGCAGACTCGCAGACTTGTTGGTTCCAGCACTAGTAGAAGCAGACAAACCCCAGGCACCATGCGGTCGAAGTTCAAGCAAAAGGTCCCCACGGGTGGTGAATACTGGATTCGCCAAAGTGTAGGCGTACAACCCAGGGAAGAAAGACTGCCAAACACTTTCGAATGATTCCTTGAGGCTTGTAATCACCTCAACGATCTCGACTTTATCAGGGATGACGTCCTTGAGAAGTGTCCGTGGATCTTTGTGGCGTATACTGCTGAATTCGCCTTGAATGTGAGTCTTGTCGAAAGTTGGGGGGGTATGGTAGACGGCATCAATCCTAAGGCCAGTGCCTGTGGAGATGAAGGATATGTGGGTGGCCCACGTGGCGGAGGCTTTTGCACTACAATGCCGATTATGAGATAACTATGAAATCTCAACAAGGGGTGCCTATTACCTTGACTCCTTGTGATCGCCTTTGTAGCCAATCTGAACAGAGGTAGAGCCGCTGAGAATAATGTCCAGTTGGTTGCGCTTGAATACCGTCGGGATCGAAAGCTGATTGTGAGTGTGGACTGGAATCCCAAGGAAGGTCAAGCTAAAATATAGATGAAGGGCATTAACAAACTCACACGCCACGAAATATGACCCTTTATTCCCGTCTTTCACGCTGCTATCGTGCTCGTAAGTCCACTCGTCACGGTGCTCCCACTTATACAACAAGGCATCGGCGCTGGCTCCCACGGACTTCCAAGGACAAGGGCCCTTTTTCCTGGAACCCTTCCCTCCCCAAGTACTAAGAGCAAGGTCCCATTCACCAGCCTCGACACCAATGTGGATCGGGACGACGGTGGTGGCGACGTTGACCTTGTTCAGTAATGGAATTAGGAGACCGTCGAGGAAGAGATGACGAGACAGAGATACAGTCCCGTAGGAAATTCCTTCCGAGGCGCGTATCAGCCAGTTTGTAGAGTACTGGAGGCGATGTGGGTGTGAGTGATGCCCAGTCACCCCGATGATAACCAGAATAGGTTGGTAGATCTTTGAAAGACGACCCCAATTGCCTCGTTCAACGACTTGTTTGGAATATACGTGGAACGTGACATCGGTGAAGGCATGTCTCGGGGGACCTTGTCGGCGACCCAGACCGGGATCGAGTAGAGGATATGATGACCGGAGGCGGAAAGATGGCGGAGGAAGTGATCTTGAATGTAATAGATGACGGCTTGCACCTTATCAATACCCAAGCGACTTCGACCATAAGATGCATCGTCGAATGTCGACAGCTCATGAATGAATGTCGCCTCTGGACTCGCCACACACTTTCAGTTTTTTTAGATGGAAAACAAACGAACCAGGACACGCACGATGAACATCCAGGTAAATCTGCCTTAGTACGGTATGCTCGCGCTTGGACTCGAATTTTCCAGCGAACGACGCTTCGAAACGCGTACGGAACTCTTCGGTGAGATCTTTGAGATCGAGCCGATTGGCTATTTTGAGTTCGACCTCGAACGCCAAGCGCCAGCCGGAAATACGATGATCATTGCTCCTGGAAATACCATTCGCAATCAGAAAGACTCCTTTGCGTACTGCGCACGAAACTCTGTGGACTCACTCAGGCCACGGAACCCAATCCCGAAGCGTTTTGAAGCGGCCCTCTTTCACATCTATCCAGATTATGGCACGCTCATTGCTCAATAGACGCACAGTGATGCCGCCGAAAGTCGCATTGAAGAACGTGCTGTACGACCACGTTTCCAAGTTTTTGTATGTGCGCAACAGCACCCGGAAATGTTCGTCGATGGACTCTTGAGAAACCGCGATTATCTGGTCGAATTCAAACATGTCCGTCTTGGTCGTGATGTCCCTCCACCAGGTGTCTCCGCGAATCACTTCGTCGCGAGATGACGACTCCCAGGACCCACCGAATCCCGTCTCGTACTCAAGGTTCACGGTGATTCTTGTGTCGTGATAATAAATAATGTGGAACTCGGCCGTCTCAAGAATCTGCAGATACTCGTAGGAGAAGAATTCGATGAGCCGATTGATGTAGGCTACAACGAGTGGGTCGTCCTCGTTAATTCCAGTGAAGTTGGATAGGTATTGAGAGAAACGGGCATCTGAGAACGTGGGAAGTGTAAGTTTCCGTTTGTATCCCGAGAGCTAGCTACCCACTGGATAGATCAATTTTGAGCACGGCGATATGACCACCCTCTCGAATTTCGTGTATGACATCCACGATCAGAGCAATCTCCCAATTCGTGTAGTGCAATTTCGCAGAGGTACTGTAGTGATGGTCAGCCATAATATGTCACGATATGTCGCCCACGAACCTAGTGAAATCCTTGGTTTCGCTGAAAAAAACCTCTTCGACAGAGAAGAACACGACAGCTTCACGACCGCACAGCGCTTTGACTTGAGGCGCGTTGAACTTCAAATGGAAGTGTAGCTCGGACTCCGAATAGTTCGACCAAGTGCTCTTATACTCGGAAATGCATATTTTGCTGCGATCAGCAGGCAAACCCTCCCTGCTGTTGGCAAGCCATGCGGACTTAAGCCAAGAGGAGGAAAGGAAGCTGTTGATCTTCCCGAGGGAGATCCCGTGCAATTCCTCGATGTCCCATTTAATATCGGTCGAGATAGAGGAGAAATCGATGGCGAGGCGATAGCGAGCATCATCTACTTCAGGGAGAGAGAAAAAGATGTGGTGGCCTGCACGGACAAGAAGGTCGAGGTACTGGCGAAGATAAATAGTCACAGCATTCAAGGTATTTCCAGTGGCGTCGGTAGATACGAGCCGTGCCTCTGCAAACAAGTCAGATTACGATACACGAGGAATCTGCAGCAGGTGGTGCGTACTGGCGAGGTCTAGAACGACCAATCGAATGAAGTGCTCTCCGCTGCCAATCTTATGATCCCTCCCACGGATTCCCGTGGTGGTGAAGGGGACCCGAAATGCCACATGAATTTCCTCGTGGAAATCAATGCGACGCTCCCTGCCCCAAATGACCACGCTCAACAGAAAACCACGCGGAATGCTAAACGATAAGACATACCTAAGGGGGATAAAAGAATCCCCTTTGAGAGATTGAAGGTCGAAATAGCCTCGTTCTACCCTGAGATGCAGCACTACATCGTGATTACAGAGAAATTGAAGCCTAGGTTGTCCGAAGGAGGCGAAAAAGCTGTATTCCTCCTCGGAGCTCAGGCCCTTGGCCCTACCGACAGAGAACTGGGCGAATGCAGTGGAATATTTGTGGCTGTCATCGAGCTTGACAGTGTCCCCATAATGATGTACGCATTCTCTGGAGTTCTCCCATAGAGCTGTGAGCTGGGCATTAAGATAGTGACTGACGTGCGTGGCGTTGTTTCCGTTAAGACACATAGTGATTAGGAGGGGGAGGGGGTGTCGGGCTGTCAACTTGATGAATGTGCCCTTTTAATACCCTTGTCTAAGAGGCAGAAGAGATAATTGTGAGGGCGGAGAAGCCCCTCCGATTATGCGTAGAGATCCTGACAGCTCCCCAGATGCGTTCAAACATTATGCGAACAGGAACGACCTGCAGGCAGTATCCCATGATCCATAGCAATTCAATAATGAAGCAGGGAGCCGTAGAATCCTGCCCCGAATAAGTACCCCTTTTTTTTCACATAGAGAGTAGCCCATTTTATGACAGGCTGGGAACCGAAGGGTTCCTCCACTTCTTACGAGGCATTCGGCTCAATTTGGGTATTTGGAGGGTCCCAATTGCCTGTACAAATAATGAGGTTCATACGGCAGACAACAGGGACCCATTCGGAAGAAATCCCTCTGTGTTGCCAAACGGAAGGGAGCCAGAAGGTTTCGACCGGATTTCTCCGATCGCGTAACTGTGGCCTGTGGCTGCCCTAACTTGCGAACAATCTTACGATCACTTCTCGGAGCCAAATTTCCGTGACAATGTGTGGTTATGATAGCGGTACTCACGTTCGCTGATCTCTGTATCTCAGGTTAATTGGGGAAGTTCACCAAATATTAGGGCCTGTTCGGGCACCCGAGAAACATTTCAAAGGAATCCATTTCTCAATGGTGAAATGTTTGAGGCTGTTCTGCCACTTTTTATATTAAGAAACGCGTTTCTTCGAAATGTTTCTGGGCCTTACTCTGTTGGAGAACATGGTGTTCTTCGGAGATATCCGAAAGTAATTTCCAATGCTTTGTTCCCATCTGTGTTTAACCTTACGGCCCGGACCCAACGAGGCGTCCATGCATCCCCAAACTTTTTCACGATGTTTCCACTCTCTCGATAGCGCGAACTGGAATAATACATTGTTGAACTTCATTGCACCTGCCGATCGAGTCTCCGAGTTCCGTTTCTATAAGCGGAAGAATGCTGAACAATATTATGGGTGCAATCTATCTCGGAATGACTCTCGTCTGTGAACGGATCAAAGCCTCCGAAAGATCGCTAGTCATTCCTTCCTGTTTATGCTGCATAGCACACTGTATACTATCACAGCAGACCCCGGCAACGCGGCACCCACGAGGCATTGAATGAGTAGTCCTATAGCAAATTGAAGCACTTTTTTTCCACGATCCATCTTTGGGTGGTTATGTTGGTTGCTCAGGCTCACTTGTGTGAGTACAGATTTTTTGGTACATTTACACGCGTTCCAGTTGAGCACATTAAAAGTGGTCCACTTATTAAGGATGAATCTAGGGCCCACGATGATGACATAAATTGAAGTCACACGAGTTTACCGGATCTCCAACACCCGACTTTACTTTACAACGTGCGTAACAGCACTAGGAAGGGAGTAGATCAATCACGGATTGACCAGGTTGCGGCCAGTTGCTCAATTTGAAGGAATGATCCCATCGGATCCAGTAGGTCCCCTAGAATGGTTGTTAGCGGTCAACGTGTGAAGCTGCGGAGGTGCCTCCGCTATTCTAGTAAAAGGAACTTGATAAAGGGCAGCCCTGCTCCCGAGAACTGGTAATTCAATCGTTCTGGCCCCTTCTGCCTCTGCCATTGGTAAGGCATTCATAAGCCACAACGATCGTGCGACAACCCGCGTGGTCTGTTTCTTGAAATAGTATCTTGGAAATTATGGTACATGCACAACATCTCTAAGCCTTCTTGCGTTGCAAATTCTTCGGTAATGGTTTCACCCAAGGGAGAAATTCGCGACCTTGCATGTATGGTCGCAGTGGTTCCGGAATCACCAAACCCTGTGAGAGATAGATGTTAGTCTCAGGGTTAAACTACCCTAGCAGCGACGCACATCGGGTGTTTGATAGTTCTCGACAAGACAACACAGCGCACGCTCAGTGGCACACAGCGTACCGTTCAGCATATGTACATAATGCTTTCTCTCATCCGTACCCTTTTTCAGGCCATGGCGAACCTCTAGTCGTCGACTCTCTGTGTTTTCATCCAAGGTCAGGTGCCTTGTGTATTTGCGGCGAAACAGACACTTACGATAATCTGTACAATTACTGGTCGAAACAAGCTCTTTATATGCTCCTTGATAAGGAAACCAGGCCTCGAGATCATATTTTTGAGCCGCGGCTAAATTCAAAGCCCCCGACACGATAGCGATGATTCGATATGGAATCCTTAGGCTCTGGTAAAACTCCTCCGAAGTGGCAACCATCCTCTCGAATTCTGACCACGAGTCCTCGGGAGAGGTTATGAGAAACTGTAAGAACCAGTTCAAGCACCCGGAAACCAGTCCGCCGGAATCCCACTAACCTGTTCAACTTTTTCGAACTGGTGCACTCGGAATATGCCCCATGTATCTTTCCCCGACGAGCCAGCTTCCTTGCGGAAACACGTGGAATAACCGGCATATCTATCGTAGGTTGATCGACATTTACGCACGAAGAACACCAAGGTGGATCGGAACGAACCTGATGGGTAATTGCTCCTTGGGATTTTCAAACCATTCTCCCGAGTGGAACGCCGAGATAGGCTGTTCTGACGTTGCGATAAGATATTTGTCGTCCTCGTCTCCCGTAACCTTGTATAACTCCTCGTCAAACTGGTCTAATTGTGCAGTCTTCGCCATGACATCTTTCCGCATGAAGAATGGTGCTTGAACTTTTTTGTAGTTTCGCTTTCTTAAGAAATCCAATCCATAGTTGATCAGCGCTTGGTTCAGATCAACGCCATCCCCAGTCAAGAAATAGCCGCGGTGGCCAACGATCTTGGCGCCTAGAGTCAACCTGATGAGCAAATCAAAATAATAGGAAGGGCGAAGAAGGACCTCGCTCCATATCAAATGCATCGAGACGGATCATAACTTCGTGATGAGGAAGGATATCGTTCCTTTGCTCCACTTGCCCATTGGGACCGTCGGGATGCCAAGTTCGGAGCGTGACATTATCATCCTGAGTCATCCCGTCAGCTAATCGGGTCGAGTGAAGCAAGAAAGTAATAACCTCCGTCTGGCTGACAGGCACATCCTTTCCAACCAAGTTGCCAACCGAAGCGGCTTTCGCGAGTAGCACTTCTCTTGCGTCGAATGCAATTTTTTCTACTCGGGATTTCTCTTCATCTAATTGTGTCTTCTCTGCGATCAGATCGTCCGCCGGCTCTTTCGCCTTCGTCTTCGCGTAAGTCACGGTGAACGACTAGAGGGATGATATCGTGGATACCTTCCGTTTCGCCGTGATCTCCTTCTGTTTTGCGTTGATCCGTTTGCTGATCTGATTCACCTCAAAATCGTCTACAAAGCTCAATGAGGATCTCGCTCTAGGGACGTAGATCGCGATCGTAGTGACGTACTCCGGACCCATGCTCTGTAAAGTTCGATGACCTCGTCTACGGTCTCCACTGGTTCTCCTCGCTTCTTTGCGACTCCCGGATCGCATCGGGGATGCCGTCTTTCTCTGGGATGAACGACAGGACGTCTAGAGTCATCGTGTAGCTGTTGAATTTGACTCAACGTCGGTAATCGCCGAGGTCGTGTAGAATGTGTCACGTGCTTGATGCCGCTGCCAGGTACAATTTTGAAAAAGATATTCAAGGGTAATGGCTCAATGAGACGTAATGCTTCACTTCATATCATCGGGGTCTCTTCAGTAATAGTAGAAACATTTCTAAAAAGTGTTGCCGGTTAACATTCTCAATCTGTTTCTCCCCTCTTTCGAAGACATTTTATATTGAAAAATCACTTCAAGTAGAAGCATTTCTTGCGTTACCGAAACAGACATTTAGTATCGGCATCTAGTAAAAAAATCCAACAGCCTGTTCTACCGCAACTATGCGAAACAAGTCGTAACAAAATCCAGGACCCTGGGAGGTATTCAATCATCGACATTCATAGGGATGAGATCGTGAGCATCTAGCTCCGACTCTAGAACAGCAGTTTCAGAAGCTTCCACCTGTTCCAGTAGCACATCGACGTTGGACGAGATGATGAATCGACGCTTCACCTCTCCCAATACCGTCATGATTTTCTTCATCTTCCCTTCCTCCGCTGTTTCTGTTCCGAGATACACAATATGCTGGGGCTGTGTGGTCGCTGTCACCTATAACGAGACCATCGCAACATCAGCAGATTAACAATATATGCACGCGTCGAGAAGGTTCACGTCCAGCACGATCCCGGCTCCGAGCCTCATTTTCACCGCCCTACTTTTATAAACATCCAAGCGCCAATGATTCTAATAACCCCTTCGAGTGGTTCTCCATCCTCAGGCAAAACTTTTGAAACTGGAGTAGAAGGTTTCATTCATGGGCAAAAGAAGCAGGTTTTCGGGGGTGTTCGCGGTCTCTCGTGGCAGGAAGTGGCGAGCTCGTAATTTCGGGGCCCATGAGATAGAAAGGCAGCTGCCTCGCCTTTCGAAAGGAGTGGAGGCAGGCAGGGAGCCAAATATGCGAAAGGGGGACGGGATTGAAAGAAATATAAACGATTGTCTTGTGATGGCTGTATTGAAGCGAAAGAGAAGGGATCAGATCCACCGCGTTTGCAAAGTCCTTTTCCGATTTGACATCGACGTCACCAGAATCCACGAGCCCGGCATCGATGTAATCCTGTTCACCTTTGACTACCATACCTAATAAGTAAAACGGCGACGAGCATACTAAAAATGATATAAAAAAAAGACGTCGCTAATGGGTTCTTCAAACATCTTTCCGCCTCTCGCATTCTTGCAATTGTCGGCAGCTTTGATGCGTCGGAGAGTATCATGAGCCATCCAATTCAAGACCTTCACATAACTCAGACCCACAACTCCCATATTTGGTTCATCTGGATCTGAATATTGTTCGGGGTCTCTCCCCCTGCTTTGAGCCTATTGGCCCCGCAGAGAAGAGAGCGAGGGGTCCGGTGTGGGAACCGGTTCTGGTAGCGCCAGTCATGATGCGCCATATACAATGCGCATCGATAGTTCCGCTCGGCGTCCAGATCCTTCACCGGGCCCAAGTGCGAATGGGCCGGTAGCTGTCATCTCTACCGGATCAAATGACGTGCCTCGGCCTCGACCGCGACCTCGCCCACGTCCGCGTCCGCGCTCAGACGGCGAAGATTGTTCCTGTCATGAACACGATTAGTTACATCATACAACTTGAAGCATGTACACAGACCTTTTTCACTTCCTCCCTAATGCAAACGAACGTACCAACAATCCAAGTTAACCATCGCCCATTGAAAAGAAAGGAGTTGCGCACAAGTCGGCAGACTTCCTCCTGGAAAGAATTTAAGGCTGGAAGTTAAGTCTTGGTACACCCACACGCGTTGCACTTGTTGGCATAGAGAAAATGCCTGATTTCTTTCCTTGGTTGCCTACAGCTTTTGAGAATGATGGGTCTGTTTCAGGTTGTGAGAAACGGTCCCAGTGCTCTGGATGGTGTGCGTGCGGAAGGTACACCAGCAGCGACTGGTTTTCATCGCTGGGTGAGATAATACATCCGGCATTGCGTAATCTTTTCCTGGAGATAACTTAGCAAAATGTCCGACCTTGCAACCTATTTTTATCAATGACGAGGGAGGGTAAGCACTCGCGGATCAGGATATGGGCTCGTGAGGTATTCCCACGGGTGGTGCCGTCTCCTGAATGTCTAATTTCGCATTTTTGAAGTTTCTGGTTTTCAAGCTCAATTCCCTTCTCTCCGTCACTCAGCTTGGATCCGTTGCTTCCCATTTCTTAACATGCTACCAGCACGATGAGTCACCAGCGAATGTTCAAACGAGACCTTCAAAATTTGCACTTTGAGATTTTTTTTCAATGATACTTCAGGAGCCCATTTTTGGGGCCAATCCATGGAACAGGCCCTCGACAAGTGAAGATTGGAAGCTGGGAACAGAAACAAGTGGGAAATTTTTACCATTTTTAGAAACATCTCTCACATTACCAAAGGGGCTCTGAATTCCTCTCCATGCTTCACCAACTGAGCTGGAAGCTCATTATGTGAGGTCCCTAGGTTTGGTCATAACACATTTGTATGAACATGGAATTGGAGATGGGAAGACACTTCCAGGTTGTCTTCCCCACTCACAAGAGCCACTTTGTCCTGATCCCTCTGCATTGTCTGATCTCCATGACACTAGAAAGGAAGAATGAGGGCCAATCCCAAGGATTCCAAAATAACACGATGATGATGGGATTTGAACCCATGACCTCGGAGAGGAATAGCTATGATGCATTCAAAACTATCGCGTTAACCACTTCGCTACACCATCGAACTGCAGCGGGGGCCGCCTCAGAACATTATGACAGACCTCATTTGGTTTCAGTCACGCGTCGCAGCAACTATTTTCCTCGAAAACGTGCTCCCAGCCTCATCGGGGTTCAGATCGGGAGTTTCTAAAAAAGGGATTTCCCTTATCGATGAACCTACGATAGTATTTTCGGGGGGCCGAAAATATGTCTCCCCTGCCAAGTAAGTTTAGATTCCAGCACGTCTCATTCTTCTTTTGCGCAAATCCGCAAAAGTGCTACAATCTCAATGACACATTTTCCCATGGCATCTGCACGGATAACTGTACCCTGTTAAGCAGTATTAGCTCAGAGAAACAATGTAAATAATATCTAGAGGATCCAGTCAGTGGTACATTGGTGTTTGTGGGTCCCCCGTCAATATTAGAGTTATGACCAATCCTCCTGTGGGGCTGAGAGAGAGGATATGCTTGACGTCCTGCCTCGGTGCGGAAGACGCAGAGCGGTCCACGGTACAGTAGTGCGAACAATACATCGAGGCTGACAGCAGGTGAAGTTGGGAATGCGATCGGCAGAGGCGACGGACACAATACGAGTCGAAGGGAGATTAATTAGAGTCGGGAACGGAACGGACACACGTAACTTATAACCCTGTAAAAGGACCACCCTAGGCGCCTCACCATTACCAGTAGGCAGCCCGACGCGGTATATAAAATAGACCACCACCACCACCACCCATCGAGACCGGGGTCCTGGTCACGAGTCTATATGATCGAGGCGCTCTCGGACTTTGCCGATAATAAAGCTTCCGTCACCCCTACAAACGCCCACCGAATATTTGGGTGACCTTTCATTATACACTCCTGTCAGACTCTTTATGGGCAATACTGCCTCTGGTGCCACAGCACGAACTGGTGGGGCTCTTGACAGCTATGTCTCTGAGCTTGGTGCCGACATAATCTACGAGAAGAGGTATACTAGGCTTCAGCCTTCTCCATTGATGAAACACTTACTCGCCACCTACAGCTTGGGCTCTTCTCGATTCCTGAAGACTGTCAGGGGACGTCATAGAAATGGACCAGTGATTGTGAAGATGTTCATCAAACATGATCCTATGCTGAGCCTGAGAACCTATCAAAAGCGATTGAAGGGTATGTCTTAAATTTACAGTGTTATAATCTGTTGCTGGACATTTTCAAAGCCGAACGCGAAGCATTGACGGATATACCCAACATATACAATTATCAGTCCTTCCTCGAAACTGAACGCGCCGGTTACATTATTCGGCAATGGCTTGCCAATAATTTGTATGATCGCATCAGGTCAGCGGATTTGTTTTTCTCGCTTCGTTCCTGTACGAAGAAAACCCCATATTCCAAATGTAGTACTCGACCATTTCTGAGTCTTGTGGAGAAGAAGTGGATCGCCTTTCAGCTGGTGCACGCGATGAAAGATGTTCGTGCTCGCAAGGTTCGTAGTGTGATTCTGCAATGGCTGCCTTATCCACATAGCAACATTTAAGGTCGCTCATGGGGACATCAAGTCGGAAAATATTCTAGTCACTTCATGGAACTGGGTCTATATCACGGATTTTGCGTCCTTCAAACCCGTCCATCTTCCAGAGGACGATCCAGCAGATTATTCATTCTATTTCGATGCTTCTGGCCGTCGAACGTGTTATATTGCTCCGGAACGTTTCTATGCCGCTGACGACAAGTCTGCCGACCGGGAAGGTCCTGTAACAGAGGCAATGGATGTTTTCAGCTTGGGTTGCGTGCTAGCCGAACTATTTCTGGATGGCCGCGATACGTTTACCCTGTCGCAATTGTTTAAATATCGTGCGAAAGAATTGAACATGGAGAGTCATCTCTCTGCAATTGAGGATGATAGTATACGGGTTTGTTTCTCCCACCGACATATACTGCCTCTACTGATTGTACATCCCGTAGTCCCTCATATCTCAAATGATTACATTAGACCCTGCAGCTCGCCCTTCGTTCGAAGATCTCTTGGATCACGCACGCGATGTAGCCTTTCCTGAATCATTTTATTCTTTTCTCCATAATTACGTTATCGCCATTAATGAAACTTCTTCTCCATCCCCATTCACCAAACCAGTACCCCTCAAGACAGGTGTAGAGATCCTTCCCGGAACCGCAACCGAACATTGGAATACTATTCCAACCGACTCTGATCACAGAATTGAGCGGATATGGGCTGACTTCGACAGTGTAGAGCCCCTATTGGCCGATGAACGAGTGGAGGAAACAGTAACGGAACTCGTTCCGCGAACACCTGTCTCGCAGCTTAGTAGCCGTGCATTCCAGGTACAGTATATTCATAGTTACACCTGTGGCAAGACAGCACTCAATTGATTTATTGGAGCAGGAGATCTTTCCCGTCGAAGTCCACATCCCAAATCGAAGTTCACAATTAAGGAAGATGCTCGGCTCAGGGCGGCAGGCCGCGACGGAAGGTAAGTAGGGTATCTCTATCTTGAAATTCTGGTATCATTACTCGGAGCATCCTCTTAGATGGTCCCGCCCTCATCATTTTGTCATTGGTCTCCGCCAATGTCCGTAATTGCGCATCACCTGGCTCGAAAGTCAAGGCCCTCGATCTACTATTAGCCTTGGCACCGTTTCTTACCGATGAGAGCAAGTTGGACAGGCTCGTGCCATACGTGGTGGATTTGCTCAAAGATGACGTAGCTATCGTTCGGGCTTCTGCGATCCGGACGTTGACCCAAGTCGTATGTTGTATCCCTCTCTGGGTGTCTTTTTGTCCAGAACTCAGTCTAAGGGGGTCTGTCCCATAGGTGATGCTAGTGTCGGCTATTACTGCTTCAAATGCATCCCTATTCCCCGAATATATTCTTCCGAACGCACGATACATCGGACGTGACTCTGAAGTGATGGTACGGGCAATGTACGCTCAATGTCTTGTTCCTCTGGGGGAGGCCGGCATTCGATTCCTTGAAATGAGCCAGGCCATCAAGGCTCATGGTACCGTGAAGTCAAGAGGGGCACACGACTTCGATGCTACTTTCGAGGAGGTCGCACTACATTCTATCTGTAGAGGGGCGTGAGCTGACCGGAATGAATAGGATTCATACGACACTAGACTCCGCGATCTTCAACTGGAGATAGAGGAGCAGATTGTCGGCCTTCTAGTGGACCCCTCAAGCGTAGTCAAGAGAGCGATTTTGCACGATACTCCTGCCCTCTGTGTGTTCTTTGGCCGCCAGAAGACGAACGACGTAGTGCTCAGTCATATGATCACCTACTTGAACGATCGGGATTGGCTCCTTCGATACGCATTCTTTGATAGCATCGTAGCCGTTGCCGCTTGCGTCGGCTCTCGAAGCCTGGAGGAATACATCTTACCTCTAATGATTCAAGCGTTGTCCGGTTAGTTGTTTGACATCGAGGAGAATTTTCGCCCTGATCTTGCTTGTCTCAGACATGGAAGAGACAGTGGTCGCAAAGGTTTTGAACTCCCTTACAAGCCTTGCTGAGCTCGGATTATTTGAGAAACTTCGAATCTGGGAACTCATGAGCGCAGCGACAGGATTTCTGTATCACCCAAATATCTGGATCCGAGAAGGTAAATGAACGACGTTTACAAAGGCAGATTTCTTTTGATACGAATTCGGGACCAACTTCCAGGTGCCGCCGCGTTTATCTCGTCTTCAGCAAAGCACCTGCCTGTAACAGATGTGTGGTGCATCCTCTATCCGTCACTTCGACCCTTACTCCGATCCGATATCCGGGCAATTTCTGAGCAGAGTCTCCTGATGACCGTGAAACCACATGTAAGTAGACCACAGCGTTCCCTGTACGTCTCTGACGAATCTTATCCAGCTTCCCCGAGCAATCTTCGATGCTGCGGTGGCATGGGCGATGAAAGCTGATAACACACTTTTCTGGAACCCTCAGCAGTATCGTACCAAGATTTCGAAGTTTGATGTTGCGAAAGACTCGTCCAATACACCCCGCAAAGGCAAAACATCTTCAAGATCGGGTGCGCCTCGTTCAGACGAGTGAGTCCGCCCCTATATGCCATGTTCTATGGTACGAATAGCCTTCCCTTCACAGGGATAATACACAACTGCACCGATTGGAGCAGGTAGGCATGATTCCTGCGACGAGTCTAAGATCATTCTCTTGCGTGACTATATCCTCAAATTGGCCCAAACCACACGCAGGTTTGTTTCGCTCAGTTTCTCCCTCTCTCGTGCTGTTTCTAATGTTTAGCCTCACAGCTTTGCAAGTCGATCCCCTGTAGAAATACTGGGAATTGAATTAGCAAAGATTACTACAGTCGGGTTGCAGACTCTCGGCATTGTGCCACAAACTGTCTTTCTTAATGGGCAGGATTCAAGTTCTGCTACGGGTCCCGACGATCTGATGCATCAAGACGGACCGTCAGCGACAAACGCCTCTCTTACTTATCCAGTAATCGAAATTCTCGTGCTGGAAGCTTCGATCATGCAGGGCCTTATGGAGATCTTCGTCGTAAGTTGGCGCAGATGGATGGATCTGTGCTGTCCTTGAACCCACCAGCGTCTTCGAATTCACCTCGCATCCCAGAATCGGACAAGGGGGCGTTATCGCCTCGACCTGCCTCATCCCTTGCAGAGACCGATGTCTCTCGCGACTTCCTTGGCATCACAAACAGACCCTCAAGCCCTTCCGCCGAGTCCTTGATATCAAATCAAACCACTGCCGTACATTCTGCACTCCACACTTCAAAGCGCGGCATTCATGTTGGTAATGGTCGCAAAGCCGCACCTGCTGTGGGTACCGTCAATACTACAGCTACTGCGACTGGAGTTCTTGAGGCTGCAGTTAAACTACGTGCCGACCTGGAACATGATGAAGCCTCTGGTCGTTCTTCTCCAATGCACATGGGGGGTCCTGGCCGAAGAGAAAGTAAGCTCCGGATGGCATTTCCAGCTCCGCCGTCTACAACCTATGGTGCGTAACGATCTACGTATCAGTTTTGGTATACCGAGCTTATATACAGTTCAAAGATGGGCAAGAGCCTGCAATCACGAATGTGTTGGAACATGTTTATCATGACAACTTTCGGGAGGGGTTCCACGACTTCGGCCCAAGAATATTACATGGACCTATTCGTAGGCGCCAACCTATCCGTGCAGGCTTGCCTCCTCGAGATGTGAGCGCTATCGGGCGCCGGTCGGAGGCGACTTTAATAGCAAACTTGACCGCCCATGGCAGCTGCGTCAACGACATCGCAGTGTCTCCGGACCAAGTTTTCTTCGTTTCATGCTCTGACGATCGGTCGGCCAAAGTTTGGGACACTGCACGACTGGAGCGGAACGTGACGAGCAAGCCTCGCCATGTCTACAATCAGCACCACGCCCGAGTCACATGCATATGTATGGTAGAAGCTTCGCACTGCTTCGTGAGTGCCGCAGAAGATGGGAGTGTACACGTCGTTCGAGTGCATGTATCAGTGTCTGGATCGCTCCCTAAGTATGGTAAGCTGCAAATTGTACGAGAACATCGTCTGGATCATCCTGGCGAGTTTATTACGAGCATGCAGCACTATAATACCGGTGGGTGTTTCTTTGTTTTGTTCTTCCCCCAACGTTAACTAATGAGAGGTGATAGAGATTTCTTCAAACCTTCTCTACACTACTACGCATTCTTCAGTCGTCATTTTGGATCTCCGGACGATGCGGGTCCTTCAACAAATGTCTAATCCGGTCCACTTTGGCGTAATCACTTGTACATGTGTGGATAGTGGTCGAACCTGGCTCGTGACTGGGACCCAAGGGGGGATCCTCACGCTTTGGGATCTTCGCTTTGGATTGCGACTGAGAAGTTGGAGAGTTGGCACATCATCAGGTTCTCAGACCCCCATGTCTATCCATCAGTGTGTCATACATCCCACAGCGGGGAAACGTACTCTCGTTGTCGTTGCAATATCCCCCCGATCCCTGTCATCCCAACCTTCATCGGTCGACAACGCCAAAGCACTGATCGAAGTTTGGGATATTTCAAAGCCTGTGCTGGTAGAGTCGTTCGCCACACGAGAGGTTTCTGATCCTCATCACGGTCTCCCGAGCTTAGCTCCTACTTTGACTGAGCTGGAGACGTCGGTTCAGCCCGAAATGACTACTCCTGCTGATGCGATTGCGGCATTTGTCCGTGCCCGAAAGCCAGGAAGAGGGGGGAGAACGCCCTCCCCTCCAGAGTCCTCGCGGGTGGATACCCAAGATAATTCCGAGGCTGACGCAGAGACGCGGACACTGCGCGGTACAGCGATTGAGGATGTTGATGGTGTGTTTATGCATGACCCTGATGGCGAGTCTCAAAGTAGGGCATCCGCCCGCCGAGCTCGAGATATTCGGGCGTTGATAGGTGGCGTAAACTTTGGGACGCCTGGAAACAGGATAAACCGACTTTTTACCGGAGATGCATATGGAGACGTGGACCCTAGGCCTACAGAGGAGAAAACAGGGTACATCATTACTGGGTCCGCCGATCGCAGGATTACATATTGGGACTTGTCGGGGAAAATCGAACGATCGGTTGTTCTCAGTGGTTTGGAGCCTGGAACTGAACAACCTGTCTTCAGGCAAGTGAATATTCTGACCCTAGTTAAATATTCCACTTACGCCGCCGCACAGAACCGAACGTGGTTTAATCGATACAGGCATCTTGCACATGGAAAGCAGCTTGCGTGGCTCTGGCCCTCGTCCCGCTCAACGGACTAGTTTGATTTCGGGCCATCAGCATCAGTTGCTTCGCGCACATCAGGACTGTATAACTGCTCTTGCTTGCCTAGACTCGCCTTTTCGAGGGGCTCTGGTCAGCGGGGATCGTTCGGGCACAATAAAGGTCTTTAGGGTTGATGGGGATTAAACAATTATGATATAATACATACAGTCTGTCCTACTGACAACGGCTGTGTCGAATTCTCGGGGACCTGTCGCAAAGGACACTGCGAGGATCCACGCTTACTTTAGCTCTCATTGTTACTGTACTCTTGGGGTGCGCGGATCCCCACCTGTGTCGCGGATCGTTTTGATCAAATCAAGAGGGGTGTCATGGCGAGCACCATTTTCAGCAATGGTCACGAGCCCCGTGCATGGGTCAGGCAAGAGAAGACAAATATGTTTAGTGTTCGGTATACATGTATTGCACATTGGTACTTCGAGTTGGTTGTAAGTAATACCCTTTGCAAATCCCCGAACCCTCCAGAGGGGATGGGAAAGAAAGGATGAGGGAAGGAACGTGCGAGGACGTGGTGGAGGATGACTATTCCAAATTGATAAGGTAACTGTAGGAAACGGAAAGGGTTCACGAGGAAAAGAAGGGAAAGCGAAGTCTAGATAGAGTCACCGGACGAGAGCCAGAAGGGGAGAATACAGAGAGACAACACGTCTTGGTATCGATTAATATCGAGAGCGAATGGAATCATCGGCGATGGTGAATCGGGCCGAGGCCATGAAAATGCGGGCCAAACGAGTGGGCATCACAGATCATGGTGTAGAGGGATGCGGCGGTGTAAAGGAACAAATGAAGGGAGGCTTCTGGCGACGATAGACTGAAATATAGGCCGTAGATTATGCGAAGGAAACAGATCTTGAATTCAAGTCGTTTGGGCCTCCGTCAGGGGTAACGATGCCCCCTTCAACACAGCGGATTCACCCTCAATGGCTGGGGCGACTTGATGGAAATCTACAAATCACAAAAGAATCAGAAATCTAGAACTGTGTGTAAAAGGGGCCTGGGGTAGTGACGGAAATTCACCGAGGATCTCACTATACATCATGACTTTCCACGTGTCGACAGGCAGGTCTGCATCATTGAAGCTCCAATCGAAAGGCTCGGCAGCGACGGGTTCGTCGGTAAGGTCATGATACGGCGAGACATAATCATGGGCCAAAGCCTCAGTGGCGTTAATCCGCTTTTGTGGATCGAAAACGAGCATTTTCTCGAGGAGGTCCAAGGCTGGCAAAGGTCAAAACATTAAAGGTGATCGGGCGAGGGGCCTGAAACTTGGGTCCTCGTACCACTGTCATCGGCATTGTGGAACTTCTCCCTGAAGGGAACCCGCTGACGCTTAGGCAAACTCTGGACAAAGCGAAGGGTCTAGTACGTGATGATCAGTGAGCATCTTCCCTCAAATTCCGAAGGACGCACATGTTCACTAGCGATTGATTCAATCACATCATCAGGAGGTGTTCCTAGGAGCTCGGTGATAATTGAGAACTGGTGGACATCTACAGCGATTAAAGGAATAAAATAGTGGCCTAGATAGGGGTTAGTATGAAACTTACGGTCTTTTCCAGGAAACAAAGGTTTTCCCTCAAGCATCTCAGCAAAGATGCATCCTGTACTCCAGATATCCACGGCCACACCGTATTTTTGCCAAGTCAGCATGATCTCCGGTGCTCGATAGTACCGTGTTGAGACATAGCCTGTCATCTGTGGATCCTGGAGCCGTGCAAGACCAAAATCGCAGATCTTCAGATCACAATTCTCGTTCACAAGGATATTGCTCGGTTTCTAAATGTAAGAGGATTATTGTGGGGATCTTCGAGATTAAGTAAGGTAGGCCACGTACTAGATCCCGATGGACCACACCAGCAGAATGCACATATTTAAGCCCTCGCTATTAGGTGCTATTCTATTAATGGAGGTCCAAATACTCAAAAAGGGGACTGAAACACAGTCCACGTACGAGGATTTGGTACAAAAAGTATTGAATGAACTGTTTTTCCAGGGGTCTGGAGGTGAGTAATCGGTGAAGATCGGTCCCAAGGAGTTCGGTCACGAAGTAGCTACAGGGGAATTAGTATGAGAACCGAGGCAGTCGCCCTGATAAGAGATATTCTCACATGTCCTCTAGAGGTGAGATGAATACATCACTTAAGCTAATAATCTACAAGTTAACACGTGAAATCAAGGAATTAGTCGTACACGAGAACAAGGGTGGGAAAAGACGTGATACCCACATTCTCATGTGTGATGTGTTTTAGAAGCTTCAACTCCCGATAGGTCCGTTTACTGAGGACGGGAGTGCTGAAAGGCTTCATAATCTTCTTGATTGCTACAGATGAATCCGTAAGCTGGTCTCTGGCCGAGCTAGAAGGGGTTCCAGAGTTGGGTTGTGAGTACTTATTGAGATGGAAGCATTGTGGGTTGTACCAGACGAGACCGAATGCCCCTGAAGTCGTCTGGGATATCAGTACTAGTCTGTCCTGTGCTGAAGAGATTACTGACCCATCCCGACAGGCTGCAGATCACCATATCGAGTTGTGACCTTGGAATACCACGTTTCAATCAGGAAGATGGCTCGGGGGCAGTGGACGTTATTCACCTCGAATGAGGTGCCAAAGATGCTAAGTTTCACGAAAGACATAGTAGGTGTAATGGTGGCACTTCTTGAGAGCGCAGTGCACCAGCAGACTCCACAACTTAATAAGGATTCGGAAGAACCCAGGATTACGTCAACCATCAACGAGATTCCTCAATTGCATTCCGGCCACACCTCTCCTCGATACTCGACTGAGTTGCTGCTAGCGGATTGTTGTTCTCAAAGGCCAGGGAAGCCAACAATTCCGAGATCCTATCCTAATGACTTTCCAAATGTTACAACCTTTCATAACCCCATACCCCAAGTGGAAAAGATTCCCAAACCATATCTATACCCCCCGACCCAAGGTCGCTTATAATTAACGAGAATGGAAAATCATTATATTGCATACTCTCACACTTTAGGGATGTCTTCTGACACTTTATGAGGTTCCACTAGGAGCCTTTATCAGGGCCTCCAGCCCACTCTTGCACTTTGTGCACATTATTGTCCTTGCAATCGTGGGGTCCAGATAGAACACGAAGGGAGACGTTACCGGAGAGAGCCGGTGGGGATCCCATACAAACGCCACAATGTTGGATAGAATTACTGTAATGGCTACAATAGCCCGCTGCAGCCGAACGCAAGCGGCAGATATGTAATGGAGCAAAAATAGCACGAATTCTTTTATACTATAGCGATGGCAGTGAAATATCGATAGCTGTTGTATCCAAGCGAACCCAAGATGTTGCCCAAGATATTGGCTCCACAAGTCCCAGGTGCTCTCAGACGGTCTCGATGATGGGTGTGCTCGAATGAGATGAATGCTAAGGTAACAAAATAGTACAAATCCGTGGACAGACAACTCTAGTGCTTCTCTGACTCTGCTGCTTCTAAGCGTGCGACTTGCCTGCAATTAGCCATCACCGTGAGAATAGGTCGCAATTGCTTCGTGAAGCGAGACATACCGGTCACGCATGGCATCCTGCCACCGCTGGAGCTTCGCAATCTCGTTCACCTGGAACCCGAAAATAGTCGGTCGATACCGTTCTGCCTTGAGCGCAACAGCAGCGCTCGATGCTGTCCCGATCCCACTCGGTGCCCCCTTTTCGTTCCGTGCATCTCGATCGCGAGTACTCTGAACACCGTCAGGCGCTTTCATGGGGACCATCGTCGGATATACCATGAACATGATGTGCGGGAACGTCGTCCCAAAGTATGCACCATCGATAGAGCCATGTCGAGACGACTTTGGTGAATACAAGTCCTCGCATCGCGGACAGTAAAGTTTCACGGCTTTCTCGTAGGCAGTGTCTGTCAGTCCGATAGGGAGAAGAGGATGTGAGTGGCATAAAACCCGTGGGCATCGGCCAAAGTCCGCCTTTTTATACTTCTCCAACTGTTGATTTGTACGCTCAGCGCGTGAAGAAATTATAACAGTTGCAACGCTGCAGTCAGACACACCATCTTTGCAAGACCACGAGAGGTAATTATCCATCGGGCATGGATAAGGCCATATAAAAATCTAGCCTGTACCTCCACAGATGCTCGCAGCTCCTCTTCAATGTCATCGTCTGCTGAAGAAGCACGGAACGCAAGATGAACAGACGAACAAGGCCCTTCCCCCCAAAGGAATGGTGTCTTTCGCCACTCACCAAGGTTGTCCGTGATGAGATCCAATGCCTGTGAATAATTTGCACATTCAGGTGCGAGCCCAGTCAAGTTGAACCGATCGAGAATATAATCTTCTTCCACTTCGCAAAAGTATTCGTTTCCTTTCGAGGCAAGAAACCAAGAAATCCAAGAACTGTAAGCAGACACAAAAATCGAAGCAAATGTGACAATTGGACACAGGAAACCTGTCAAACGAGGTGTAGTGATTACGCACTTGGAATAGTCAGAGTCCGAACCCGTCGACACGTCGTCCACTGCAGTAAGAGAGAGGCGGCATTAAATCCTAAACGGTCTTCACCGAAGAGATAGCATACTGATTAGTTTGTCCCCTCCCTTCGGTTCGCACACACGTGGTCGCCCTGTGGGCCTCCGTGTGGCGGGACTTGCCGGTTACGCAATGGACGCCCCAACCAGCCCGCACTCACCGAATGAAACGAATGGGACTGCATCGGGCTTTCAAGTAGAGGAGCTGGAGCTCGCTGATGTCGCAAAGCTCCTCAGAGAGCTCGAGGGGGCGGATCTCGCTGCTCGAGGCGTTGAAGGAAAGCTAGACAATGTTATTGCCCGACTTGATGACCTTTTGGGCTCCCTTGAAGGCGCGGCTGGCCAGACGGAGTCCTTAGAGTCCCCGGGACAGAAAGAAACAGATAATCTCAAACCATGAGTCCGTTCTTTCTTCGTTCTGACGAGCCACAGGCCCCTGACCATGCATATCCATAGTTTGCGTTCTGTACATCCGATCCTCGTTCATGGAGGGCCAGACACTCTTTGTTTCCTTTAGTACGGCAAGCATGATGATCATAGGTGAATAACTGGCTTTGGCTGCGCAAATGTTAACCCTCTGACTGGTGTCTGATTGAAAATTGGGCAATGATCAATCTACACTTCTTCTAGAATAGTAGTTTTCCCCTCTAATACGCATTATAATATTAAACTCTTATTCGAAATGCTCTGCAGCGCTGGATTCCTTAGTCTGGAATCTGGATGGTAGGGGACTTTCACGTGTCTCACCGGAACCATCTTCGGTCATTTCCGAGGTGAAAACAGTCTGAGGTAGTTCACGCTCGTCATGGCTAGACTTGCACTCGTGGGTATTGTAACGAAAGTGGGCGTGATGGCCAAGACGTCTACTGTGACAGTGACTCGCCACGTGGACCATCCGGTTACTCGGAAGGTGTGTGACTGTGCTTTTATGCATTCGCTCGATTTCCCATGTATTTTCGCGGTAGTAGCGTATAACGAGGAGCAAGAAGTATCTCACCCATGATCCGGATCATAGTCCGTGGCCGTGACTTGGCATCTTGCTTGATACGATTCCGTTTCTGACCCAATTGCATCGTATATACAGTTTGCCAATTGGAGGACCGCGTTTTGATTCGGCATTGCAATCCAGTGTCTGCACGAAAGAATTTCATAGTTGAGAAGATTCTTAACAGTACTCGATCTCCTTCCGCAACGACGCAAACCGCAGGCGCCACCAGCGGGACAACCAAAGATGAGACACGATTAGAACCGTCATAGGTGAACCCCCGCTGTCCTTCACTCGCATTTATCCTCTCTGCCCTAGCACGCTAACCTTGATCTTCTCTTCCCTGTCAGGCAGCGACTATCCATCATTGCTATAGCAAAGAACACCCCTCCTGTATTCATGATCCATCGCATTTTAATTTAAATCGGCTCTATGCCGAGTTCCCGCAGCTAAAGCAAGCCTTCCCTCCTAGGGCGATAGATTGAGTGGTTTCTCTCGGCTTGAATGTTGAAGCCAGGAGTATTGCAAATGGCTAGCCGAGGACCATTATCTTGATCGAAAGGCGAATACAGCATCCTTCCCAAAAATGGCATTGGCAATTGGCTCTAATTTTGGAAGCTTAAGGACGGTCAACAAAGGGATGGTGTTGGATTAGAACGTTGGATCCCCCCCATAGACGCAAGACACCTACCCTTTCCAACGCCCCAGTTGCTGGTATCCCTGTTGCTCCAATTAACGTTGGGGCGACAGTTACAATGTTCACATCCACAATAGGGGATCCCTCTTCGTCCCGGAGTCTGAGGAAAATTTGAGATTACTCTCGCCCCACCTTCCGACCATGATGGATTGAAGGCCAAGCTCTGCCAGTAGCGCCAGGGCCTGCTGTAAATCTACTGCAATGAGGGATGTAAGCACGATAGAAACACCCATATAAGAATAGGCGATAATGTTGGCACGAGACCGGATGGAGAGCAGACGAAAAACCCACCAACCCTTTTCTTCGGTCATCCCAACTTCTAGAACCCTGGCTCCCGCAGCTTCTAACAACGCGCGCCTCTCTTCTCTCGGCTGCGCAGTGGGGGACTCCACCCCCGCCCACGATTTAGCTCGTCCACAGATGATCCAAGGTTGGATACCGGTTCCATTCCTATAATTGACTATCAACTTGCAGTCCAGAGGAGTTCGGAGGGAAGTATCGAGGATAATCGGGCGAGGCTGGGGATACGGGAAGTCCTTCGGCGGGAGATGTCGAGCTACCCATGGCCATATCGATCAAGGCCCTATACAGATTTCATCATCAACCAGAAAAGACGAACTATTCAGCTGGGGGTTATCGTTCATGACGGTATTGAGACCAATGAGGATTCCGTCATGCATTGTTCGCATCCTGGGTTACCGCCAAACGCATTCACACATGAAGATATCCTAGAGCATGGACATATGCGCACCAGTGGGTCATCACCATACTCTCCCTGCCGCTAAGGAGTATTGGCGTACCTCCGTGACCGGCGATGCAACCATCCAAGGACTGAGCATAGGTCAGCGTCACGAATGGACGCCTATTTCGGCGAGCTATATCAGCGTCTGGGAATATGTTCAAGAGGAAAGGTGGAGCGGAGGAATGATCCATGTTTGCTAATCACGTGCTGGAATTGTTTTCCCACTCTTATTTGCTGGGTTCGCAGAACCAAAGAGGCTATTGAGTGTCTAAAGGCTCGAGTATACCATCTATGGCTATTCGGCTCAGTCACAGGTAACAGTACATACCGCTTTCAGCTATTCTGCCGTGTGCATCCAACAATATGTGTCCCGGGAGTTGGGTCCTGAGCGCTGGACCGCTTTCCAGAATTCATGTGCTTTCGGCTGTTCTGGAACGGTAACCACCCGTCCAGACAAGCCCCCCCTTTGCAAGCCCGTTCCCTTCTGGGCTGGCCGTGTTGCCGCACAGAATCCTAATGCTACTTGGCATCTCAGGCCACCCGAGGGAGTTTGATCCCCATTTAATCAACGACCCGGCACTGTTTTTATCTACTAAATGAGTAAGGCCTCCAGCTATTCGATCACTGTGCCTTATTTCTATGACTCTCGCTTGGGCCTCCTCGTCTTTGAACACTCGACATGGATCAATCCGCCAAAGACTCATTTTCGCAGTGGCTCCGTCGATCCTCCAGTGTGCTGTCCTTCCATGATCGTGACGACCTCCTATATTGGGCCATCAAAGCACATGATGAAGCCGGAGTGCCAGCTTCAATTGTGCGTGATGATTTGTTGAGTTTGAGCTCCGACGTTGGTTTCATTTCCCGTTCACGTTCCCTGTATTTTCACGTTGACTTGGAAGGGCGATTTATAGATGCGTGCAGAGAATATTCCGCCTCTGGGGACCAGCGAATGCATTTCCGCCGAGGCCACCGAGTCCATTGCCCCCCACCTCTCAACCGTCTTTTCTCCCCGTCGAACCGCCTTACCACTGCCCCTTGGCCCCAATATAAAACCGCATTCATTGCCTGAATCGACCAAGAAGCACCACATATATCGTCCCTCCCTGTGGGATAGGCTCCCCAACGAACTAATCTCCAACATCTTTCTTACCGGAGTGCGCGACGAGCGATACGAAGGACGCAGAGAATCCAGAAGATTCAATCTCACCGTCTCCCATGTCTCTCGGCGCTGGAGGGAGGTCTCGTTATCGACAGGGATGATGTGGCAGTTCTTCACAATGACGGATATCGGCCATGAGTACAATTGGACCAACTTGTGCCTCAAACGCTGTGGGACGGCTCCTCTTGATTTTCAATTGACGTGGACCCTCGTGGGATCGCGACCCATGATTCGTACCCAACAGGATTTCATCAACCAACTCGATATCCTGTTTTCGTGCGTCCATCAGTGGCGAGATGTTTGCATCACCGTCGACAGACATGTGGCGCTCCTGGCCTTTGTCAAACGATTTGAGGTTGTGGGACATTCGCTCCGGCGCCTGGAGTCGTTGCGGTTGAACAATCGCCAGATCAATTTCCGTCGTTCACAGTATTATGATCCTACTCCACTCGCACTGTCTCCGAAAGCCGCTCCTCGTCTCAAATCACTCACTCTTACCACTACTCCAATGTCTTGGGATGTCTTCCGTTTCCCTGACCTCACACGTCTGGAGCTTGCGTATCATGCGATCGAGATGCTGCCGAGTTTCCACCAATTTATTGCTATGCTATCTGCTTCACCCAATCTCAGCGAGTTGATCTTAAAGGGAGGAAGCGGTCCATTCATGGTCCCGCTCTCGCTCTCTGACATCGACCACATCGAGAGCATATCCTTACCATCCCTCCGATACCTCGAGTTTACCGCCTTCCGCTCAGCCATCCAACTGATGGTATTGACGAAACTCATTCACACCCCAAACCTCGAGTCGTTTCACATTGAGGACTTCTTCGAAGACAGTTTCGACGCCTGTGTCTCTGCGTTCGGCTGTTCATCCTGGGGATATACGATAGTGAAGCACTTCAGCATGACGTCCATCGAAGGGACGAGTGCCCTCGCATTCAGAACTGCATTGGTGGGAATGGTCAACGTTGAGCACCTAGCGTTAAGATGCAACGCAAAGCCGCGGAACCACGCACTTTACTGCCTAACGCCTCTCCGTGGTGCGGCCCAGCAGACCATCATCATGCCCAGGTTGAAAACATTTCAATTCACCTCTATCCCCGCGGCTGACATTGCGGAAATGCTGGAGGCACGCCGGGATGCCGGTTATCCCATCGACCGGCTCTTGATCCACAGAGAATCTAACTTTACCCCGCCGGAGATTGAAAGGCTCGGCGGGGCGGTAGAAATCGGGCTAGAGTACTTCGACGCCCCTTTCTGGGAGGATGAGGGTGATATAGAGTCGGAATCGGATAGTGCTGAGGAGGACAGTGAGGAATCCACAGGGGATGATTCGAGCGGGTCTGAGGATGGGGAATGATTGCATGGTGTTAGATTTTTACTGTACTCGATGGATGTATATTTGCTCAAGCCCAAAAACACTCTAAATGTTGCGGGACCACTTTGTAGAAGCTACTGTAAGAGGTATACGAAACGGTGCATCGGAGGAGTGGACCGTGGCCTACGGTGGTCGTAGACACTGTTAAGACGAGAAGCAAGTCGCGGAGCGGTGTATGGCAACAAGGGTGTAGTCCAAATGCGATAGATGTTGTTGAGCGTAATGCGCATGCAAGTATCAAGTTTGCTCTACCGATCACATTGAGAGCATACGGCACCAAGGCCCAAATACTCGCCATCTATTGCATGCCGTGAATGCCGAGAAACAGATTCGTGAGCCGGGGAAGAAATGGCACCAAAACCACAAATCATGTATTGACCAGGGTCGAGGTGGGAATATTGGAGAAGCAGAATTTACTGTACCCCGTTCGACTCAAAGCGAGAAACGGACATTCCGAGTCGTCGATGCCCCATGGTGCATCGAGTTGTATGATATCTGGTTGCACAGAAGCCTGAATTAGGAAACTATTTGGTATCAACGGTGCTGACAGTGGCCCTCCTCAGTACCTCCTATATTGGAGACGAGGTACCAGTGGAAGCTATGGGCTCCAAAAGCGGAGTCGCGATCTCCTCCAGCAGTGAATCAGATTGCTGATGCCGGGCCACATGGTTGCCTATCTCTGTATGTCCACCACATATCCGCCTCGGGGAAATGTACATCTTACGATACGCTTGAACATGACCTGTAAATGTCATATCCGAACCATGGTAATGTTTTTCACGGACCTTAGCTCGCTCTTTTTTTGAAGTTATTTTGCCATATACATTGGGAAAGCTGGACAGGTGGCGATTGCTATCCGGTCCACGCATGGAAAACAATCAAGGAGAGTGTGCGACACGCTTAGGCAGGTATGACACGCTGGTCTCTGGTGGTGTGTGTGTGTTGTCCTTGCGTGGCAGTTTCCATAAATATTCGTATCTCATGTCCAAGGCGTGGCCCGGAACATGCCCTCCTTCGCATACCATCCAACAGAAGGTAATAGAGGATTGCATGAGAGGCCCTTCTTATGATTCTGTGGCTGATTCTAGACAGTGAGTAACGCGGCAATTCCCACTGACCAACGCGTACCACTGCACAGGATACACGTCGTGTGATTGTTTTCTTTCCTTTCAGCTGTCCTTCATAGTTCCTCGATAATTCCATCCATCACCTTTGCCACAGACCGTGTGTATGGGTCGACTTCTTGGACGTGTTTGGTTAGTCCCTTCACTGCCATGTAAATGAGGGACGAGATGATCACCACCTTCCTTACAGGGTTGGATTCACAACCCTCCTGATCTCATTCATCGCATATACGTCTCAGATATTTGTCTTATGGCCTGGTACGGTAGGGAGCTCTCAATGCCGCTTCTTGCAGCCCTCGTTCCGTTCAAGTAAGCTCTATTAGTGCCTATGCCATATTTGAGACTTGATAGCCCTATTAACAGTATCCTCCTTGGGCTGCTCTTTTGGAATTACTTCTCTACCGTGCGAACGGATCCAGGGGGTGTTCCTAAAAATTGGGTTCGATATCCTGGACAAAATTAGGTGGACTGCGGGCTTACTCCTATCCTGTTAATAGGAACCCGATACTCGCACTGACGTGGGATACGAAGTGAAGAAGCTCACAGGCCGACCACGGTACTGCAGAACTTGCAAAGAATTCAAGCCTCCTCGCGGTTAGTCCGGATGGGATCGGTTTCGAAACTTGACTGGGTCACTCACCTATCACAATAGCTCATCATTGTCAGCAGTGTCGACGGCAAGATATCCATTCATTCTAGCATTTCCATTAGCAACTAAGCCTTCCTATTGATTATACTGCGTAGGTGTATATTGCGCATGGGTGAGCTTCGCGTCTTCCCCAGGGTAAAATTGGTTTTGAATTATTCTGTCTATAGACCACCACTGGTGAGCTTGCAGCGATGCGATGGCATCAATGATAGAGTACTAAACTTCGCCATCCAGCCCTTGGGTAAACAACTGTGTCGGACATTATAATTATGCCCATTTCATCCGCTTCCTCATCCTAGTCGACATATGTTGCACGTACCATCTCGTAATGATGAGCAAGAGAGCTTTGGCTGCAATAGATCCTATTAACTATCTTGTAGGTTCGCTGGGAGCATGTGGTAGCCCTCGCTTATCTCTTACTTCGTTAGGATGAGCCGGGAAGTACGGAACTCGTGTTCCTGGTCCTTAATTTCTGTTTCTGCATCCCTGTTATCTTATGTGTCGGAATATTTAGGTGCGTAAGGCAAGAAGCTTGAACCTTCTCATTGAGCATGATATAGCCACCTCTCAATTTAGCCTATACCATTTCTACTGCGTGGCGAACAATACTACGACAATAGAGGGTTGGGAGAAAGATAAGGTGGCGACATTAGTCCGTAAAGGCAAAATTCGGGAGGTGCGCTCTTCTCATTTTCGCATAATTAGCTCTACACTCATGCGCAAATTCTATTGTTTGCCAGATCAAATTCCCATATGTAAGATTGACGCCGGACAATAACCATTCTCAACTCTTGCTAAGCCACATCCTGTAGCACTTAGGCACCTTACAAAATGTGCGCTATATCCTGGGATCATCACCTCTGGGTTTCTTATTACCCACAACACCAGTGACGGGTACAGGGCTGCATTACCCCGTCGCGTCCGGTTCCGGTAAGTGGATCGAATTCCACAATCACGAATCTCCTCGTGCGGAATCTCCTCGCGAGGATGAGCCAAACCAATCAGACATCGGTCGTAACATGTCTCATGAAATGTCTATCGAAATGCGTTCTCGACGTGCTCATGATGACGGTATAGAAACGATTGTCTGACTAGGTGGGGCCCATCTGTTTATTCGTATATTACTTGACCTCAACCCACGGCCCCTCTTCTCTCAGCGTTCATTATCGCCTTACTCCCCAATTGAAGACATTCTATTTACTGACACGAATATTTCCTCTGGCAGATCCATCGATTCAGAATACATGGCCGCCACGAGACCCAATGCGCACCACTAACCCGCACGTCCCAGAAAAGCACACACGCCAGCAAAAGCAATTCAAGCTACCAGAGTCTCCGTGGACGTACGGGAACGGGCTAAATCCCACTCTCCGCCCAAGTAACACCACCCGTTTACGTGCCAATGCGACTCGACAGCCTGAAAACCCAGTCGACCCAATATCACCCCTACATATATCGAATGTACCACCGTATCACGCTTCATTCCAAGTTGGTAGAACCAACTCCGACAACAGTGGCTCATCACATTCTCATGTTTCGTCTATCGAGTCTGAGGGAGAATTTGGACCAGATGTTGATCCACCCGATAATTCGAGTCAGATCAGTGTGCGCCTTGGATCAGAGGGTTGGGAAGCTCGACCTGCAACGACCGTTGATCCAGGGGCACGGTGGGATGTGGGAGCATGGAGAGAGGGGATAGCTTCGCCTCCAGAGCCCGAGCGATATAATTGGTATGTACCAAACGAGGATACAACGAGCGAGGAGGAGGAAGAGGACATAGACGAAGAAAATGATGTATGGCAGCCAGTCGCGAAACGCGCAAAAATTTGAAGTCTCATGGCCACGTGATATTGCCGCCCTTAAGTCCGTGTCCGCCTCCCATAAGGTCAAAACGGAACAAAACGCGTTATGGATCAGTTGGGTGCAGGGATGTCGAAGAGGAAGAGGCAAGCGGGGGATCCGGCTGCTGCTGTAGAGGCCGGGCCGCGAGTGAAGAGGCGAAAAGAGACGTCTGGGATGTCTTTCACTATTCCTGCACAGAAATCTCGGACTTCCGGCACACCAGCGCAAGAGGCGATATCTGAGGAGCACGAGCACGAGGATGGGGACAATGGCACGGAGGAGGATGTGCAGGGAGGTGGAGAGGGTGCAGAACAAGTGCGAGAACTGGGATTGCAGATGTGGCAAGCCGTGCGAGGAGCGCGTTCGAACGAGTTGAGTGTTTTGGTTTTGTTGTTGTTTACTTCTCCTCAATGCTCAAACATCAACTCTTGTAGCGGCCGCGACATCACCATCGACTTCCTCAAGCTGCCACCGAAGAAGCAGTATCCAGACTACTACACAATCATCAAGAAGCCCATTGCTTTGGACGAGATCAAGGTGTGTCGTGCAACTCCCTAGCCGTCGTTGTCAGGACAGGGCGGGCTCACGTTATCCACCTTTTCCAGACTAAAATAGAAAATGGCTCTTATTCTACTCTCAAGGCCATCAAGAGGGCTTTCGACCAGTGTTTTCGCAATGCGAAGCGCTACAACATGAACGAATCGCCTATCTGGGTCGCTGCCAAGATCATGCAGGTCCGACCAACCACCGCCTTCATAGTCATCTAATTTTCACTTACGGCTTAACACAGAAAATCGCAAGCAAAGAGTACAAGAAGCTCGCCGCATCGCCCGACACCGAGGAGGACGATGTGGACGTCGGCGATGCCGATGTGGACGTACCACCCAACACTTCAGCAGCAGCCATTGTCGAATCGGACGACGATGACGACCCAGATGATGGTGATGATGGAGACGAAGCCGCCACGCCTAACGGAACCGTCTCAGCACGAAAATCGTCGCGGAAACAGAGCCTCTCGAGACTTCTGAAGAACAAGCTCCAAAAGCTCATCAAGAAAGCCCCGAAAGAGTGTGTGTTCCAATCGCACGATCTGTGATATTAGCTCCGCGGCGGTTACTGAGGGCCGCTTCCATTTGTTGTCAGTGCCGAAGGGAACCTCTTCTCTAACCCGTTTCTCGTTCTTCCCAACAAGAAAGAGTGGCCGGACTATTACAGACTTATTGAGAAACCAATCGCCTTTGACGCCATCTTTGTGTGTCTTCGCATTGTTCCTCTCCCTCCTGAAGGGATTGGAGGATCTCGCTGACGTTTTGTTTTCCTTCATCGCCCCCTACAGAAAAAGCTCAAAAAGAAGATGTATCCGACTACAGCTGACTTCGTCTCAGATGTTGAACTTCTCTTCTCTAATGCTCTGCTGTTCAACGAGGATCAGTCACCTGTATGGATCGCTGCGCAGACTTTGCGGCCAATGTTTTATAAACTTCTTGTCGACCTCCCGCCGGAATATGCCCCTTCGGCTATACCAACCCAGCCGCCAGGTCAAGGTCAAAGCCAAGGCGGACCCAAAATCAAGCTTCGCATGCAACCTAAATCAGATGCACCAGCAGCGCCAAGCGCTGCCACGACGACGACGACGATCCCCACCGCTGCATCATCACAAGTCACTCCCTCGCACACTGGGGACCAGACCCTCCAACAAACATTTACCAATACGGCTTCAACATCGACTCCCGGCGCTTCTACTAGTAGACAACGACAGACGATCTCGAAGACAGCTGGTAGTGCCCCACCGCCCACGGCTGCGGTGTCCCCCTTGCCTGTCCCCTCGAAATCTTCGCAACCGCAATCGCAGACACCACAATATCAGTACCCTCCAACCACATCCGCTACGCACCGCCCCCCTGCCTCAGGCATATATCACCCTCAACCACAATTCCCCCCACCTACCACTACATTGGCCTCGTCACACCCCACGGCGATGACTGCGGCCCGCTCATATAATCAATACCCTCCAACACCCCCTGTCGCACCTCGTTCGCCTACCCCCGAAATAACCCCGACCACGATAATCCGCTCAATTACACTTGTTACAGCGCCTGCAGGTCGAACCATTGTCTTTCACAGTACGGGCGATGGCGGCGGGTTGAGTATTCGGTATTGGGCAGTCAGACTTGGGCGCAATGAGACGACTGTCAAGCTGCGCATCGACGTGGAGAAAGGTCCGGATGAAGAGGAGGGCGAGGAGGGTGAGTCGACCGCTGGTGGGACAGAGTCAGCTGTTCTTGTCGATACTGAGGGGAAAAGATTCTCTGCCGCGGTGAAACTGAACGGTGGGAATTTAGCTCCTGCTCCCCAGCGAACCCTCCGAAGCACTTCGACTCCGGCGCCGGAGGTCGTCATGGCCGACGGCACTAAGGATGACGCTCCAAAAACGAATGGACACCACGATGGCGGGGCGTTTTCCGGATCCGACTCGGAGGACGAGTCTGGGAAGGGTAAAGGGCCAGCTGCACGTTCGACACGATCAGGCAAGGTCCCCACGCTATCTACGAAGAACGGCAAGACTAAACGGAAAAGGCGAGGGAAAAAAGTAGGTGGTACCACGGTAGGTATCGACCTCGGACCGTGGGATGTATCGCTGGTTGTGGGGAGTAATGTGCTGGATGTGAGAGCAGGGGGCAAGAATGGGGAACGGTGGAGAGTGTTTGTGGACCGCGTTTTGTAGTGGATCTTCGTGTTGTCTGGTTATGTTGCAGCTTATGTAGATCGAGAACTCACTCAATTACTGTGACATCACTGCTCACGAACGGCCATCCCCGGTCCCCTCTGTATGTCCCGGTGGCGAGTTGTAAGTATACCTTGTTGGAGATGGATGATCCTGACTTTCCTGTGGCAGGTACTTTCTGCCATATTGGTACCGTACGTCCCTGCTTGTGCTATCGTTGCCAGGGCTTGTGTTCATTTGTATGCAGGACGGCGGTGGTCTTTGCCATCCCTGGCCTCGCCGAGCCTGTAAGCAATATTTATGTATTAATGGAGGATCCTTGGCTCATTGCTCCTCAGTGGTACGCCCTTGCGGGCGATCATACGGTCACCAAACAAGACCCACCACTTCTCATCGTTGGCCAGTCCATGGCCCTTGCATTCAACGCCACTGCCTCCGTCCTTTTCCTCTTTCGTGTAAATGGCTACGAGACGCTCCGCTACACGGTCGCATGCTCGATTACACTGTTTTGCGCGCTCCTGTTGGATTTGTTATGTCTGGCGATCTTCGGCGCGTCGCATTCGAGTTCAAGACATAATAGCTACGAGCTCTCTACGGCATTTTACCTTACGTTTACGTCTTCTATACTGACTCTAATAGCTCTCCTTTCCAATGTCCTCGATGCGAGGGAGGCAAGAAAAAGCCCCCGCCACCGAAGGGTCCTTTTAACTCCTAATCAACGCATCCTCGCTATGGTCTCTTTCACGTTCATGGTTTACCTTGCTATTGGCTGCATTATCTTTAAGTATCTCCTCGAACTTACGTGAGTTTTCGTCTTATTTCACCTCCGGCCTGTCCTCCATGATCAAACTCGAATATACCTTCGAACCTCCCGTATAATCAACCAAAGGTACCTTAATGCCGCATACTTTGTTATGACCAGCACTCTCACTGTTGGATATGGGGACATTCTGTAAGTGCGGTGAATTTCTCCTTAATTACTTTCCCCTCGCGCTTTCCTTCCCTTTCTCAGGACTATACTGCAGACCCACCAATACCGCCTCCAAGATTGTCGCGATCTTTTACTTCCCCGTCGGAATCATCCTTGTGGTCATGCTTATTGCCCTCATCCGCGTAACGGCTCTCGCCAGCATGAATGCACGTTTTGTTCGAGGATTGCAAGCGGCCAATCGCCGACGGAAAGAAGCCATCATGAAACGACGGGCAGAGGCCACCGCTCGGCGGGGTGAGATAGTGCCGGCCGAGCAGGATGAGATTCCCACCGAGGACGTGGGCGAAGATGTAGATGAATTACGCACAAGCGAGGACCAGGAGTCGTACGAGAAGATGCTCAAAGATGCGGCATACAAACACCATAACACGTATGCTGCTGAGGTGCGCTGACCGATGAGATAATACGTTGCACTCTCATGAGCAGACCGTGTGCCTCGACATGCATAGATCCTTCTTAGCTTCATTGCTTTGTGTATATTCTGGGTGGTGCGTCTCAACTGTCTTGTATTCACTGGCCCATCATTAATTGTTTGAAATTCTACAAGATCGGAGCCGTTGTCTTCATGGAGCTTGAGGGTTGGTCGTTCTTCATAGCGTAAGAAGGACTGAGGGAGGAAGTTATATCAGGGTACAATTGAGGCTCCATTATCTAGGTTTTACTTTACGTTTATAACATACACCGTTATTGGCTACGGTGCGTCTTTAAAGTTTCTGGATTGGAAAGAAGGTATCTCATTTGATTTTCATCTTTCTCTATTTAAGGGGAATACACACCAACTGTACGTTCTCGTGGCCTCAGCCTTTTTCGATCTACTAATATCATTGCACCCACCCTCGCTTAGACGCCGGGGGTTTGTCCTATTTATTCAGCGATTGACTGCACGATATCTGACTGTTGGGGGATTACTGATATCAGTCCCGGGCGTTCTACATTGTATGGGGCGTCGCTGGAATCGTCGTTCTCACTCTGCTCCTTTCTCGTGAGTGACAGTCTCGCCAGTCCTTTCGGCATCAATGATGATAGGACTATCTGGCCCCTTATAACCAGTGATCGCTGAAGCGTGGTCGACAAGATATTGTATATCCCATCGCTGTACACCCAAGGATTCTGGAGCTTATAAGCTATGGTCCCATAGCCAATGTACTTCGTAAGCGGGTCATCCGACGACATCGGACACTGCAGTCCATGGACGTGGAAAGGGCTGGGGATGGCGGCGCGAATGCGATGCCTCCCCATATATCAGCCCTCCCTTCCTGGCCGGCCAGCCCTGTTCGCGACGTGCCGGCCGCTGACGATCACGCGCCCCTAGACAGCGTCAAACAGGATCCGAATGTCCTCGAGAAGGATATCACTGACCACCGCTCAGCAGTCAGACCCGAAATGGATTTCAAACGGATGCTGGACGATTGCGATGAGTACCTCCTTGCGCTATTGGATGATGACCATGATGGTATTCGGAGGAATCTTTCGAAAGTAGTCTCTGAGCGTGATGGAGCGCGCAATCCCGAGATGGAGAAAACTTTGCTAAAACAAGAAGCAGATGCCACTGTGACGGTGGGTTGCCCTTGCATGTTTTTATTCTGGTCACCTCTATGTCTTTGGCTTTATTCGTGGTAAACGATATCACTGACGATGTGGATGATTCATTTCCTAGCGGATGCTCCTCAAGCACATCCATAGTACGTTCAAACATCAGCCGCGATCGGAGATTCATTGACATATGGACATTCATAAGACGAAATTGTGGAGATGAAACAAAATGTAACCGTTCAGGAAGAGAACCGACTCCATCGAAACCAAAAATCGGCGGACGCTTCACCTGGACCATCGTCTTCAACGGATCCTTTCCAACACGAGGTTGCATCAAAGCCCGAATGAATAGCTCTCCCAGTTCTCAAGCAGTCGGCTGGACTGTTTGAAAGGAGATATTTCTTATGCATCTTTTGTTAAATTTATCCAAAACTGGCGGATACTCCGCTCTACTAAGTAAAACATGCGGGTGCGGCGTCAGTATACATGTAGCGAGGATACACTGCACTGCACTGCTCCGTAATCTATGTTTCTGACGGCCCTGCACCCGTGTTACATACCGCTGACGACTGCATGGAAAGAGACTAGCTGTTCTCTTGGCGCAAATTGGATGTAATTTTGGTGGTCAATCGGGGGATATATTCTGCGAAATGTTTTCGAGCATCTCAGTGGTGGCCACCGGACCCGCATCGGGTTCCCTATTAAAACTATGGGTCTCCGCACAGTGGACCACCTCTTCCAATTAGGATAGCGCAACGTACTCTCCTGCAACCCCTTTTAATCAGTTCCTAAGGGTGCAGAACTCAGGCACTATATTTGATGCTGCACCCGCAAAGAAATCATCACATAACTATTATAACTATGATTCCATGTCAACCCCAGCCAGATTGATGCACCGTTGTAGGTAGACTCTTGCTGAAATGCCGAAATCCCCTGAGTTGCTCTATTTGGTGAAGACCGTATTGATGCCGCGATTGGAGCGAAAATGAATTGAATTAAATCTCCCAGCTGAATCCAATCTGGAATCCGGGGCCCCATAGCTTTCAGGGCTCCCAAATTTACCTATATTCACCCATGTGAAACCCATGCAAAAACTTACTGGCACCTTCAAATAGGCAGACCTTACATGCCTGAATCTCCGAGAGCCCGACTCTGACCAGTGCGAGGCTCAATCTGTGCCGACCTTAGAACCGCTGCTAAGCACCGACCTCACGGGCGTTGCAGCGATCATCGGGATCACTAGCGCCGCAGGGGCAACTGGTACGGCAGCTCCCGGTCAACTCCGTTCATTTCCTTAGGCTTCAGATTTTAGGTATGGCAGTCTGGACAATTCAAACGGGAAAATCAGCTTGCACCCCGCCGATGCAGTAAAGCGAGAGGACTCGAGAGGAAGGCATTCTCCAGGATTCTACAATGCCCCACCGGATCTGCACGTCTAGGAAGGTACTATGCCAAAATTCCCCTAGACGAAGACCGACGGTGGCCCGGTGGAGAACTCCAACACATAGTTATGGACTGTCTGGGGATTGATGATGGATGCTACCTCCTCGGCAAAGGCAAAGATTTCCAGATGCGATTCCTGCCGGGAACCAGTGGATTCACTCAAGTTCGCCGGGGCCACAACACCTTTCACAGTGGTATGCCTCCATCTTATTTCTCTCTATGTTATAAGCACCATGACTAAAAGTACCATGAGAGACCTGATTAATCACCAACAATACACCGACAAGGAAACAGCAGAGGGCACGCGGGGCGGAAGAGTCCAAATGCTATATAATGAGAAGGAGATGTGGAACAATATTCAACCTCATACAAGGACCTCCTAGACTCTATCGCTACCTGTCGGCGGCCCGACGCGGTATAAAAGAGTAAACCCCTCCTCGACCGTTCTGTATGTCCCAGTCGCGAGCTGTAGGTACACCATTTTGAATGTGCTCATGGTCCTGACTTTCCTGGTGCTTAGGTACTCTCAACAATATTAGTACTGTAGGTGGTCATTTGCGCTCTTCTTTCCAGGTTGCGTGTTCACTCGCTCGCAGGATGGCAATTCTCTTCGCCATCCCTGGCAATATGGAGAATGTAACCAATATTGATGTATAAGTAGGGGGTCTTTGGCTCACCATTCCTCATAGTGGTATGCCCGCAGGGGCAATTATGCGGTCACTCAAAACAACCCCCCACTCCTGGTTGTTGGCCAGTGCATGGCCCTTGCATTCAATATCACAGCCTTGGTTATTTTCCTCTTGCGGTCAGTGGCTACGAGACGCTCCGCTACATCCTCGTCTGCTCGATTACACTCTTCTGCGCAGCCCTCTTGAAGCTGTCGTGCCTCATGATCTTCGTCGCGTCGCTTTCGAATCCAATACATGACGAACTCTCTCCGGCATTTTACTTTGCGATGACATCTGCAATCCTGACTTCCACAGCTCTCTTCGCCAATGTCTTTGATTCAAGGGATGCTAAAGAACGCCCCCGCCTACAAAGCATTCTCAACCCTAATCAACGCAACCTTGCGATAATGTTTTTCCATTTCGTGGTTTATCTTGTCATTGGCACCATTATGTTCAAGTATCTCCTGGGGCTTACGTAAGTTTGTGTCCCATTCACTAATAGTACGCAGTGGCTCGTCGCCCGTTATGGATTCCGAAATAGCTGATTTGATTAAACGAACCCGCTCAATGTGTTGCCAATCGACAGGTCCCTGGATGCAATCTATTTCATTATGACAACCACCATGACCGTTGGATATGGGGACATTCTGTAGGTGACGGTCTCTTCATACATTGGCTTCCCATTTCGAGTTTCTTCCTCTTTCTTAAGATGCTTCACTACAGGCCTACCACTCTCCCCTCCAAGATTATCTCGCTCTTCTACTTCCCGATCGGAATTACTCTTGTGGTTATGCTCGTTAGTCTCATCCGCGCAACAGCTCTTACCAGCGTCAATGAACGTTTCGTTCGAGGATTGCAAGCGGCCAGACGACGACGAAAGGAAGTTCTCATGAAACGACAAGTTGAGGCTGGCGCGGCTGTTCGGCAGGGTGAGATGGCGACCGGGGAGCAGGGTGATATGCCCAACGATGAATTAGATGCAGATGGATGGCAGGCAACCGAGGATCACGAGTCATATGAGAAGATGCTCAAGGCTGCGGCATACAGGCATAATCATGCGTATACCTCTGAGGTGGGCTGGACCAATAAGGTAATATGTATGTCCCTGACGAGCGAATTATGAATCGCGACCTGCATAGATTCTTTTGAGTTCCGTAGCCTTCATCATATCCTGGGGGGTGCGTCTCTGAGTTATCTTATTGCAACCATGGACTCATTGTGAATTCTTTGAAATTCTATCAGGTCGGAGCCATTGTCTTCAAGGAGCTCGAGGACTGGCCATTCTTCACAGCGTAAGGCAAAGCGAGGCAGTTACACAGGTGTTTATTGAGGATTCGATTCCCTAGGTTCTACTTCATGTTCATATCATACACTGCCATTGGCTTTGGTGCGTCTTTAACGCTTCCGTGAGGGGTGGAAAGAGCGTATTCTATCTGATCTTTACCTTGCATTGTTTAGGGGATTACACGCCAACTGTGCGTTCTCGTCACCCGTCTTTTTCCACGAATTAACGTCATTGCATTCTTGTTTAGACGCCCGGGGTTTGTTCTATTTATTGAACAATTAGTTGTCCAATGTCTGATTCCTGAAGATCGCGTTGTTTATTTCAGGCGCGAGCATTCTACGTTGCATGGGGTGTCGTTGGAATGGTTATCCTCACTGTCCTCATTTCTTGTGAGAGACACTCTGGCTACCCATTTTGCGTGTCATTACTGACAGAACCATGCGATTCCTTTACAATCAGTGATAGCTGAAGCGTGGTCAACAAGATATTGTACATCCCATCTCTACTTCCGGAGGTCTTCCAACTTATAATTGATCATCTCATAGCCAATATGCTTCGAAAGTTGGTCATTCGACGACATCGAACACTGCAGATGGACGTGGAAAAGGCCGGGGATCGCGATCCGAACGCAGCGCCTCCCCACATATCCACGGTTCCTTCCCAGCAGTCCCGCATATTTAACGACGCGTTGGCGCCTGCTAATCGCGTTCCCCTGGACATTGTCAGAGAAGACCTCGATATCCTCGAGCAGGATGTCACTGACCACGCTTCACCGGTCCGACTCGAAATGGATTTTAAACGGCTGTTGGACGATTGTGAGGAGTGCCTTCTTGCGTTATTGAATGATGACCACGATACGATACGGAAGAATCTTTCGAAAGTCCTCTATGAGCGTGATAGGATATCTGATCCAGAGACGGAGAAAACTTTGCTGAAGCAAGAGAAAGATGATATCGTGAAGGTGGGTTGCCCTTTAATTTTAATTTTAATTTATTCCTTTTTTTGTTGCATCTCTGTTTTTCCTTGGTCGTGGTGAGCAACGTTATTGATAATGCGCGTGGTTCATTCCGTAGCTGATGCTCCTCAAACACATCCACAGTACGTTGAAATATTGTCTACCCTGGGCAAGATTTATTATTCACATCGGTGCATTCTTCAGACGAAATTGTGGATATCAAGCGAAATGTGACGCTGCGGAAGGAGAGCTAGCCCCGAGATTTAACAAAAAAAAAACATCTCCAAGATGTTCACCCCAATGCTTTTTTTTTTGAAAACAAATATATTCAAGGACAATTTTTCAGCTTGTCATTTCTCGTGAAAGTGCTCTCCCGGGGGACTGAAATCCGTGAGCGGAAGTACATAGGTTCGCCGCATCTTTTGGCCGTGTACTGGATATATATGCGTTTCGCCACAATTTCGTCCGAAAATCCCTGAACCACGCCTCAAAGTGTTACTGTAATAGAGTTCGCGGCGTCCGCTGCGGTTCCAATTCTGGAGTTGCTGACAAATCGATTCGCAATAGGATCCCACCGCAAAGTGCCGAAGGCTGTGTTGCTCTGCAGCTCTCTGCTGTAGTAGTGAGCGATGAGAGGGAGGGTTGCTATGGGATGGTTATGGTTATGGGAAGGTGTCCATGATGATACAATGCCTTTTCCGCTCAGTCTTATTGCGTACCATATGGTCTCAGAAATGGTAGGCAAGGATCGAAGCTGAACCCATTCGGCGGAATCAGATCCACCCGAGTGGAACCAGTTGGAAAAAGTGCTATAAATCCCCAGCTAGATCTAGAAGTTCCAGTATCTCACCCCCAACTTTTCTACTGCGCCCTTTTCATGTCACAATTTGCTGCCTCTTCAATTGCACCGCACATTGGACCTGTCGCCACTGATGCCCCGACTCCTCGCGCCTTCACTCCTGCCTCGACTCGGCTTGGGACAGGGGGAACTGCCTCTGAGTTGAACACTGGACATCCAGTCCATCATGAGGAGCAAAGGGATCATGAAATGGGGAGTGGTCCACATACTGCCTCTTCGCAGCATTCTGCCCCGGAAGGGGTGAGTGACTATAGTTCAGGTTCGAGGTCTTCGGAGGGCTCTGGGGGAGTTACTCGTTCTCGTTCGCGCTCTCCTCGATATCGTTCGCGCTCTCGATATCATTCGCGCTCCCGTCCGTATCGTTCGCGTTCTCGGTACCGTTCGCGTTCTCCTCGAGATCGTTCGCGTTCTCGGTACCGTTCACGTTCACCTCGAGATCGCTCGCGTTCTCGATATCGTTCGCGTTCTCGCGATTCCCACTCTCGCGTTAACTATCATTCGGGGGGTGGTGATGCCTCTCGTTCTCATGCTTTTAATGAGTACAACGATCGCCTTCAACATCCTGGTGATCCGTCAAATTCGTCTCATTGGTCTGTACCAGAGCAGCAACCGCAGTCTCCGGCTTCGGGTCCTGGACGGGACCATGAACACTCGGTGTCTGTCTTCCAGAGAGGGAGGGGTGCATCAGCACCAGGGTCTTCTGCTAATGTGACTAACTCTGCTCATCCTAGCATGTGGCAGGGGAGTTCTCAAGTACCGGGGAATTCTGATTGGCGAGGAGATTCTGGAGATTTTCAAGGTCGTGGTCGTGGGCACGCCATGCATGTGGGTCGTGGTGGTCAGGATTATGGATTTTGGGCTGGTGTGGTTAGCGGACGCGCCATTAATGTCCCCCCACCTGAGCCACGGGTGGTGGCAGTCCCGGTACTGGCTTATGACTCGGTTCCAGTGGGTCGCTGGTTTGCCATCTTCCTGAACCCTGTCCCAGAAGGTTTCCAAGAACCTGAAGTTTGGCTGGATCTGTACCCACAAGTACTCGCAGCTCGTAGAGAGCGTAACAAGAAGGGGGTCTCAATACAGCTACTGTTGAAAAGGAGGCAGACACGTGATGAGTTGAAGGCGGTTTTGAAGGGATGGATGGGGTGCAAAGCGCGGGGCTGAGTGTGTGACCCACACGATTGATGAGCCAAATGCACCATCTAAGCGATACACTGGATGGAAGGATTTGGAATACCTCGATCAGGTGTATGCCCATGCTTGCAGCCAGGAGGAACTGGAGGCTCTTGTGGCCATCGCGCCTCCTTTGATCAAGGGGCGACCCGGCGGGGCCCGGTATGGTGAATTATTCCTCAACTACGACTTGCATCCACCCGTTGCTGGACCGCCAGTCCCCAGGGCTGAGCGCTTGCGTCATCTCCACATCGTCGACTTTGACATAGCCTGGTTGGTCCCGCGGCTCGCCCAATTGCCGCCCGAAACCGTCGACCTTCCGCTGCGTCGAATGGAGATGATGATGCGCGCCCATAGGCATCGGTCCATGGGCCCCGGGTTTGTCACAGGGATGTGGCCTACTGAGGGACCTGTAGACGGGTCATTCGTCGATCTGTCGCTTGGCAAACGAGGACCATGGCAGCACCCGGACGCGCAATCCAGTCCTAACTGAATCTTTTGGATTCTCAAAGTCTCCTCCTGTTTGGCGCGTCAAATTGAACTTGATGACTGATCATCCAGAGTACCCCAAGTCCCTCGACCCGAACCCTCCTCCGCCTTCTAGTTAAATATTCCCTGCGTTCGTTTCCGCCGCGCACGTCGTCCTCGTCGTCGTCGTTCCTTTGTCTATACAGTATTGTCTATAGCCTTTCTGAATCACCCAACCTGGCATACCGCCGCGGCCCGCTGTTTTCGCTTTTAGTTTGCGCCTATCATGCTCTCCTTTTCTCTATGCTTGCTCCCATCTCGATCGCCGTCCTGTAGACCCATATCAGAATCAATCAGAATCCACACCCCCCACACACTGTTCATAATACCCCATCCAAATCGTGGAATATAATGATAATAATTTCGAGTAACCTATCCGTCATGTCTTTGAACCACTCCAGCTCTTGTTTTTTTTTTCCGGAGTGGTTGAATTTATTGAGCACAAGGACATGCACAATCACGCCCGCACTCCCATTTGAATAAAGAGCCCGTATCCCTCTATTATGTGGGCATGAGTTTGTATACAAGCTGGAGCTATCATTCTGCAGTGTATACACAGTCCAGGTGGCTCCGCAGCTGCACACACGCATACCAGATCTACCAACTACAACGTCGGCCAAAGAAAAAATATCAGCATACACACCCATTAAATAGTCGTCGAGTGAGTCGAAAATTCCACCACCAGAAGCGCGTGATCTATCCATTATTCCTGGTCCCACCCCGCCCCCGTCCCCCCCGCCTTTCTCTCCTCATGGTATTGCCATCCTTCGACCTATGCTCCATAGGCTCCGAGGCCGACTTCCAACGTCGACCAATGTGCACTACGCATCAAGAGTTGAAGTAAGAGATCGTACGTGCGTTCTCGTGTCTCCTTCGGCGGCTTCGAACGAGGAAGCCCCCCTCTCTCCCTCATTCACAAATGAAGAGATGACGAGATGGGTGTACGCGGAATGGCAATTGGGATCGGGAGGTGTTGGAGTTAAGAGTTGGATGTTGGATTGGGGATTTGGGGACTGCGAACGGCAGCACCCCCGCCCAATTTGTTCAGCCATTACCATTATTAGCTGCCTACCCTCCCGCCCGCTTGCCCTTGCGGTCACCTGATTTCCCCCGGTTGGCGCGAAGAACTGAGAGCCGTATACACGATCACACTCGTCGGTAAGATGCCCTACGAAAAAAGAAAGAAAGGAATTCAGTCCGGATTGATGAACACTGGGGGGTTCAACCACACACGGACAGAGGGCAGGAGGGAGGGAGCGGGAGAGGTCAAGAAGCACGCCACGAGCAAGCGAACGAGATGACCCCTAGGCTCCTGGACCACTGACTGGAACACTCACACTCATCTGCACGATCATCCGGACGAGGACCACCTCCGCACCGGACCCGAGCACCTCGAACAAGAGCCAGAGCACAAGGAGGAGGGTGTAGAGCGCGCCGGTATCGAGGGTGAGCCAGCACGCGCGGCGGTAGTACTTTGTGTGGCCCGCGCAGGGGCCGAAGGCGTACTCGATGTCTTCTTTGCGCTTCCAGATGCGCGCGGAGATGAGGGTGGTGGAGAGGATGTTGCTTGCGATCGTTGTAGACATGAATGTGACATACTGGGGGAGGTCGCATCATGTATGCAATGCACGAGGGAGTGAGGGAGAGACGTGGATAGACAAAGGAGGAAAGAAACCAGTCAGTTCGAAGAGGAACGGGATCGATTGGAGAACGTAGGTAGAATCACCCAACAATGGAGGACGGCACTATTCCGACCGAACACGCTCGCGAATCCCGCGACTGTTCACAGAGAACATAGAGAGACAAGCAAGATTGGGAGAGCGAAGGACGAGAGAGGAGCGGGATAGGGACTTACTGGAGCCCGTGAGAAGTAGGACGAGTGGAGGGGCGCAAACGAGGAACCTTTGGTCCCATAGGGCGAAGCAGCGCCATATCTAGATAGGCAAATTGAGTTGGAAAATATGAGGACGCTGCTGGTCGGAGGGTCCAGGCCGCATGCCGCATGCAGAGGGAAAAGTGCAAGCTTACAAGGACTGCGTCTGGTATCAAGGTCTATGCGTGGGATGCTTATCGATAGGGAGAAGTTGGCAAGGACGCTGGGAGGAAGGTGGACGTACGCATATGACGAATACGATTCGTAGGGTATACGTAGGGGCGTCTATGAGGCCACTGGGGGTATAGACACCAACGTTCGGGTCCTGTTGGGCGTGGAAATGGAGTGTAAACTGGTGTATATCGAGCAAGACGTAGATCGAGGAGAGAAGGAAGGAAGAGACTGAGGCCAAGGAGAGTATTATGTGGAATTTTCGGCGGCAGACGACGACGGAGAAGCAAATGGTGAATAAGACGAGGTGAACACCTAGATGATTAATATTTTGTTCATTGCTTGGCTTGGTCACCAGGTCGGGTTGACGCAGAAAGAGAAGTGGTGTTCGCACCGTATAGTATGCACTCGGCATGGAGAGCGATTATTTTGGTGGAAACAGACGCGACCATGGTGGAGTTGTATGTAGGGGTAAATTCGAGCGAGCTCACGTTGAATGCCCAGGGCCGAGAGCGAGAAACCATATACGTGGCTATAAGAGCAGAGTTCTTATCCTGCGGTGAGAAACAAGGGGCGCTTGAAGTAAAATCACACATTAAAAATCACACTTTTCAATGAGAAGCATGCACCCCAGTAAGGGACAGAATCCTCCACAAGGGACAGCACCCGCGAGGGAAGCACTCTGGGAAGGGAGAGCACTTTGGAAAGGAACAGTCCTCCCCCTTGGCCATCGCTGCGGAGGCGATCGTGGACGATGGATCGCAAGGGACAGGCAAAAGAGGTCGAGCCAAGAGACCAAGAAAGAGCAGGGAAAGCAGCCAAGAGCGGGCTGGGGAGGTCCCAGTGGCACCGCCCCTAACCTAATCAAGAAGCCGTTCATTACTGAGAGCCCACCGGGGGCCAGCGGGGACCCAAAAAGGGTCAACGGGGGCCCAATAAGGGTCAATGAGGGGCCATTGAGGGCCCCAATGGAGGCGCTCCCAAAGACACCGGTGACTTTCCCTGAGGAATATTCCCAGGCTACGTGTGCCCGTACCGGCGCACAATCAGTCCAAGCCTTGCAATCATTTACAGTACCGGCAAACTGGGCGCCTCGAATAATTCCCCTTCATGGCAGTGCTAAAGTGTCCTCCAGGGCCGACTCAACGCCAAATTTGATTCCGGGGCCATCCAGCGCCCACGCCCAGACCGACCACCCGACCTTCCCGAGTGATCTCACGATGACGTCCAGGTTCGATTCGAAGCGGTTCATGAGCAAGTCACCTCGAGCTCTCACCGGAGGTTGCCGCTACTGCTCCCCACCCAAGTGCCAGACTCAACGCCAGCGGAGGCAGCTCGCACTGAGATCCAATCTGTGAGTCCAAGTAGTGATGCCGGCAAGAAGCGCTGTTCGCGGCGTCATTTTGCTTCCACGCTCAAAACTGAACATGACTCAACACCAGCTGGATGTACTTGGCGACCCGAAGAGCATGGCATAAGAGCCCATGGATTTATGGCAATTAAAAAACATCATACGAAGCCCATAGTACGACACAGAATACAAGGGGTGAACAGATCGACGAGAAATAAGAAACAAAGACCTGCGACGACGACTGAGCCAATGAAGACGATCCACTTTAGAACAAGCGTACCGCGCAAACACGTTTATGCACCGAAACCGTACAAGGTCTTGCCAGAGCGCTTTAAAGCATAGACGACATCGAGTGCGGTGACAGTCTAATCCCACCCCAATAACTCGTTAGCATCCGTGGGCCAGTCATCCTAGTTATCTCCCCGTACCTTTCTCTTTGCGTGTTCAGTGTATGTGACAGAGTCCCGGATGACATCTGGAGACCTAGTGAGCACCGATCCAGGAGACCAAATTCACCAACACATACTCTCAAGGAAAATCTTCAAAACACCACGAGTCTCCTCATAGATAAGACCAGAGATACGCTTGACACCACCACGACGCGCCAGACGGCGGATAGCAGGCTTGGTGATACCCTGGATATTGTCGCGAAGAATCTTGCGATGACGCTTAGCACCACCCCTAGAAACCACATCAGGCGATGAGTACGCGTAACAGGCGACGGCCTCGAGGTACAACACAAGCTCCTCCTTACTTTCCGAGACCCTTGCCACCTATCGCGGACGTCAGTAAATGCGATTCCTTGAGACACACGATGCGCTGCGATTCACCTTTACCACGTCCAGACATTGTTGCTTGAGAGGGAGAAGAGTAGGAGTTGAGGTTCGCTGAAGTGCTTGCAAGCCGAGATGGTGGAAGTTTAGGACAAGTTGCGACTGCCTCAACCTCTGGTCTTTATACCTTTCTTCACTCTTCGGATGCAAGACACCAAACTCCGAACGACCGAGTGTGTCTTCAAAACAAACAAAATCACGTGCTTCTGGCTCCTAAGTTAATTAAGGCCATAGCTGCCATATATAGCTGGGGATTTCCGCCTCTGTCCTGTTGTCTCTGTTTCTTTGTGTGTGCTGTCTTATACTGGTCTCTCTGGGTCATAGCACATAATTGTTTCATCTGTGCCACACGCAGATAATTCAATGCGCGCTTTGCTGCGTCTGCGTAATGGATGGTGGACCGGGAAGCCTCGCCCCAAACTTGCCAGCTCCCACCAAAGTGCTCTGAAGGTAAGTCCCTTTTCTCTCTGTTTTTCCACATTACGCTTCGGAAATAGTGAACGCATCGTGTTACACCACAGGATATTTCGTGCGACTCGTGCATCGCCAGGAGCCATTCCATCTCGTGTACCCTGATCTTTTTTAAGGTCTAGGGATGAAGTCAAAAACCGGGATGGAGGTATCATCGTATATCGGAGCAAGCCACACCATCCTACCATACTCTTTGAGGGCAATAGTGCATTGTCCTTCATTGTGTCTTCTCCAATTTTGCTTGGTGGCCTGCCACGAGTGGTCCCAGCTCGTACCTCTGAATAAAATAATTCGACCATGACCCCCTCCGAATCCCCCCAAGCCATCTTGCGGGACACTGCCCAACCTCATTCCCCCGAATCTCCACGAAAATGGATGCACCAAAACTCCATGAACTAGTCGATCCCGCCCCGAACGACGACTATAGTGCATTCGTCGTCCATCTCCAGCCCCCGCATTACCCAGACGAATCTCCACGCCCACAACAACAACAAGTCACCTTCTCTCTCCCTACTTCCCCCTCGCGCCCACGCGCTCGAGGCGAACCTGCGAACCTGGTCCATACGAATCGTTCCTCGACCTCTCCCCACCGCGGTCCCGTTTTTCCCTCGACATCGACTTGAATATGAATATCCGCCAACGCGCCAAGGATGCTGCCCGTTCGTCTTACGAGTGGCTCCGCACTACATTCCACGCGCCGCGAATAAATTACAAGGACGAGCTCGAGTGGAATTGCGTTCGGATACCCCTGCGTTGGGTACGTCGCCGCCGCAGGCAGAATGACGGTGGCAATCAATCCGTGCCCCCATCGACATTCGACTACAGCAGCTATAGAGGTCCATATTCTCCTTCCTCCTAGTAAGAGGGGGACGAACCCGGAGTATCGCTCAGTCTATGTCGTACCGCAGTAGCCACACTATGCTTGATGACTTATGCTATCCATTACCATATGTACATGTCTCTCCTTCTTCCCTTTGGGTCGGATGTGGCCACACTGTTTTTAATGAAGCAAATATTATTGTTGGCTGGGATATCGCCGTCTTAGGCTTACCGCATGACACCGTCTCCCGCTGTGTTCAATAGAGAACCCGAAGCGCGGTTAGATGACGCGTGTGCAATATAACAATATACTGGTTTCGCGGGACCGGAAGCAAAGGCGCGTGATTACATCATGTCACACCTTGGATTGCTCCGGGTTTCTGCGAGAACTCTTATAAAGCCCTCTCCCCCGCACCTCCTGCCCCTGCCCACCACGTCTTTCTTCTCTAAACTATTCTTTTCGTCCGAACCCTCCCCATCCTCCGGACCCACCCAATCCCAGATACGATCCATGGCTGGCAAGGAGATCGTTGAGGTGCGTCTCACTTGAGATCAACCCAGCTTCTCTGCGCTCTGAATCTCACATTGATTCCACTATGTAATAGAACGCGATAGCCGAGAACGACATTGTCGTCTTCTCCAGGTCCTGGTGCTCATTCTCCAAGAAAGCCAAGGCATTCATCAACACGCACGAGATCGACGGCAAGGTCATCTCTGACGGTAAGACTGTGAAAGTATTCGAGTATGTTTCCATCTGCTATCATGGTCAACCCTCCTGGATTTCACACTTTGTCCCTGCTTTGCCAGACTCGACCAGATACCCGAGGGTGACAATATTCATGCCTACCTCCTCGACAAAACTCAGCAGCGCACCGTCCCCAATATCTTCATACGTACGCCCAGTCTCTCCTGCCCTCACCCTTCATCCGTCGGCCTATACTCATTCGTCTATATATGTTTCCAGGCTCTCAGCATATCGGAGGTACGAGCCCCAGCCACTGTCCCGCGTATCAATGACTAATCATACGTCATATCCCTCGCTTACAGGCAGTGATGACCTCCACGCGTTGGGCCGCAGCGGTCGCTTGAAGGGTATTCTCGCTCCTCAGCCTTCTGCGTAAGCGAGCGACCCCCTCCCCTCTAGAATATGATACAGAACTGTAACCATACCCTACGCGCATAAATTGCGCAGTGCCTTGCACTCCCGTTTGTAGCCTCTATATCGCAATTCTTGTCCTGAAAGACTGGGGACAGTGCTGCATTCTGTCACATCCGTGTATGGCGCAATTTGAAGACACAACGATGAATGCTGGGATATACCTATATCTGTCGCCATTCCGCACAATATCCCCACATGGACCAAATTAGGAGATTGCATTCTGGATGATCGAGTCGGGTAACCCTCTGTGAGCTCCGGTTGATATGGACACCATGCTGTAGGTACTTAGCGAGATGAGCTCCTCCCCGGGGAGTCACGTGGCACTGCCGATCTTGTTTATCCCTCGATTGAAGTTGAACCAGAAATGACCTATTTCCCCCGGCACGGCACTCAACACTAATTACAGAGCCAGTTCTTGAAGGCAACGAGTCGATTCGGATGCCACCTGACCGGTTTGACTCTCTTAGACACCCCGGCCTTTATTCCCCATTGTCCTCATGTATTTACGGTAGTGTATGTTCCCCTGCTGGATTATACCCCCTCCACGGACACGAGTTTGAATACAACACCAGTATCGCCTTGTAGAGAGCCAAAATGATCCCATTCATCCCACCAACACAGCATTTATATAACCGCGCAGGACAATCGCAACCACAAACCTAACTGAACACAAACAAAAAAAAAACGCAACAACACACCCCGCGCGCGCGTGCGCGCGCACAGATATTATCCCAAGGAACTACAAAAGCGAAAGCGAAAGATCTCCTCAAATCATACTTACCTTGACCCAAGGTCCTCCATCACGTCCTGAGGGCCTTGGTGCCGGGAACGGATCATTGCACAGCGACACACACACGCTTCATTCTGGTCTCGGCATTTGTATGCGCCTATGGGTGTATGCAGGGTCTCAATCTTTGCCTGCCTGGTATGGCCTTCTGGCCGTGCTGGGCCAACATTTTTTATTTGTTTTTTTTCTCTTCTTTGTCTAACCCTAAACCTTCAAGGCGCCAAATCATGCGAGTTGGAACCTGTTTCCCCTCGATCTAATCTAATATCTTGAGTGCTTGGATTGATTATTCTTGGTGCACGGGTTCTTTCTTTTTTCTTTGTGGAAATTGAGGGTTGAGGTTGAGGGAGGTTTCTTGCAGTGGAAGATGAGCCGTGGCTGTAGAGGAAGCTGTGGTCTCTACTGCCCATTGTATGGAATACAACATTTACAACAGAAATAACAACTAGGAACCGAGTGTCGAAAAGAAAGCATGGGTGTGTGTGTGTGTGCTGCGACATCCAGTTAGCGCCGAGCGCTTTGACAATGGGCCTCCGAGAGGCCTTCCTTGCCCCAACTGCGACTGTTGCCTGCTATGCATAATAAATGTATTTACTCATATACATACATGCTGCCTCTCAATCTGACACCTGATGGCTAGACTGTATTCAGACACGTCGTGACGAGACCCCCGGCCGTAGCTCGAAAAGTCCTGCTCGGAACTACTCTACTGTAGTCTCCCGAAGATGACCGATTTTCCAAAGTCAGTAGTCCCACCAGCTGCATGTACAGTCTCTGCTGAGAGAGCCGTCCTTGTAGGTCATGTGTCCAGATCGCGGAGGAGGTCACTTTCGAAAGAGCATGAGTTGCGACCTGTCGCAATCCTCACAGCAATCGTTCCTGCGAAGGAATCATCTCGCTGCCCCGCTGGGAGCAGATGAGGATTAGAAAGAACTTGAAGCAGCCTCGGCTCCTGCATCGCCATGAATGCGATCATGCATGAGCCACCGCGACTTTCAAAAGACGCGCCTCTCTAACGTATTTAAACATATCAATTAGTAATGAAGAAACGTTCGGTATAATACACGTACGAATAGTAGCGATTGCTGGTGGGAGAAGACTCAGAGGAGGTCAGCCTGCCAACTTCCCCACAGAGGAGCTCGTTGGACTGCTGGGCGGCGAGGTTCATGTCTTCCGCATCGATCATCCTAGTACCCCAAAACGCCTTGGCGTACCCTCTATTGAGGACTCGTTATATCTCGCTATCGAACTGTCGTATCAACCCGCGAGACCATGCCAGGACGCAACATGCAAGAGCCTGGCAAGAGATCACACAATGACGGGTCCGTCAAAACAGCGCCACAATTGTGCAGTACAACAAGCAAGGCTGTAAGTTGCCGCGACGCCGGCCCATCCGGAAACTCGGTGAAAGCCGGGTGCCGGGGCTGGCCTCTCAAACATGAATAGACACCTAGCAATACGGGGAGCCCGCCTCTCTCGACTTCCTGCACGCGTTACTGTGCCCAAGAGGTCTGCAAGCTTCTGTCTCCATTCCCGATGCACTCTCGCACTCACTCACACCACTGCTTCACGTGACATAGACTGTTCTCAGTGTCCTGCGGGCATCGGCAGGTGTGAACTCGTTGCACACTTTTACGGATGAAGAGGAGCTACTTCGGGATTCTGGTATGGCCCCAAAAATTATGCCTTGATGTATTGACGATTGACCGTGCGAATAATAGTTCGACGGTTCGCGAACGATGTCATTGGACCGCGGGTTAGGGATATGGACGAAAACGAAAACATGGATCCAGCAGTCATAAAGGCTCTATTCGAGCAGGGCGTAAGCGCTTGTTTCTCTATTTCCACTCGGTTCGGTGTCCGCTGAGCTCGCGTTCAATTGACATAGCTCATGGGCATTGAGACCTCCGCGGATCATGGAGGATCTGAATCCTCATTCACCTCGGCTATCATCGCCATCGAGGAACTCGCGAAAGTGGATCCCTCCGTATCTGTCTTATGCGACGTGCACAATACCCTCGTCAATACCGTCTTCCGGACCTATGCCACCGAGGCGCAAAAGGACCAGTACCTCCCTCAGCTCTCGGATTCCCGTGTGAGTTGCATCTCGCCCTCGAAGAGGGGAGGGTGGGTATAACTGCCGCTTAACCAGTAGCTTTGATGTTGTCTAGCTTGGGTCATTTTGCTTGAGCGAAGCTGCCTCCGGCTCTGATGCGTTTGCGCTCCAAACTCGCGCGGAACTGAAGGGGGACCACTATGTCCTGAACGGATCCAAGATGTGCGTCTCTTTTCCTTCGTGTTCTCGCCCCGCATGTAGAATAATTCTTTCTCTTTGTTTTTCCTATCCAGGTGGATCACAAACTCGTATGAAGCATCTATATTCCTCGTCTTTGCCACCGTCGACGCCTCAAAAGGGTACAAAGGCATCACATGCTTTATCGTGGAGAAAGACATGGGCGTCCAGATAGCCAAGAAGGAGCAAAAGCTCGGAATTCGCGCCTCAAGCACATGTACGCTCAATTTCGACGATGTGAAAGTGCCCATCGAGAATGTTTTGGGCGGACCCGAGGCCATTGGAAAGGGCTACAAAGTGGCTATCGAAATTCTCAACGAAGGTACCGCTCGTCTCTCTCTTCTTCTGGGTTTGTGCCATGTGCCATGCCTTTTTTTTTTTTGTTCTTTGGATGCACTTGAGCCTTGAACTTGAAGCTGAAGCATTTCCATTTTACATTAATAATGCTCAGGTCGCATCGGAATCGCAGCGCAGATGATCGGCCTTGCGCAGGGTGCGTTCGACAAGTCCGTCGCGTATGCCTTCCAGCGAAAACAGTTCGGTAAGGCTATCGGTGAATTCCAGGGCATGGGATTCCAGTTCGCAGAGGTCGCGACCGAGATTGAGGCCGCGAAGTTGTTGACCTATAATGCTGCTCGAAGGTCTGTTGTCGTTCCCCCCCCTGATCCATTCGTCTCTGGCCTATCTTTTTCTTAAAAAAAACTTTTTTCTTTTTGCCCTTGAATAGAAAGGAAGAGGGCAGGTCGTTCACGAAGGAAGCCGCTATGGCGAAGTATTACAGTTCGGTCGTGGCGCAGAAAGCTGCGGGCTCCGCGATCGAATGGGCTGGTGGGGTGGGCTTCACTCGAGAGAGCGGGATCGAGAAATATTGGCGCGACTCGAAAATCGTGAGTTTTCAGTTTTTCCGGCGTCGCCCTCGGCATCGTTTTTCGTCTCCAATTTTGCTCGGATGCCCTGTTGAATGGAATTCGCTGCGATTGACACTCTGTTTCAGGGCGCTATTTACGAAGGGACGTCGAATATTCAGCTCAACACCATTGCCAAGTTCATTCAGAAGGAGTATTCTTGATATCGACATTGTATTGTATTGTACAGCATGCGAGTGTCACATAAATATATCTTCAAGCATTTGCACCTTTGAGAATACAGGAATTGATGTCGCCGAGACTGCTCGACATCGTCACCACATCGCTCCTTGATGGCACCCCATGCAACATTCACACATGCATACCCCATATTGCAGCATGGATTAGATAGACAAGGGAGCCACTCGCCAATCCCAGTCCTCTTTATGGTTAGGGTTAGGCCGGGCGAGGGCAAAAAGAATTTGGCCCGACACGGCCAGAAGGCCACATCAGGCAGGCAAAGATTGAGACCCTGCATACACCGTAGGTGCATACAAATACCGAGACAAGAATGAAGCCTATGTGTCGCTGTGCAATGACCCGTTCCCAGCACTAAGACCCTCAGGACATGACGGAGAACCTTGGGTCAAGGTAAGTATGATTTGAGGCAATGTTTCGCTTTCCCTTTTGTAGTTCCTGGGTGTATCTGTGCGCGCGGGATACATTGAGTTTGTGTTCAGTTTGTGTCGAGTTAAAATGTTACTAGCTTCGGCAAATTCTCCACCTGTCACAAGTGATATGATGGGGACTTCCATACCTGTGCGTATACGAGAGAGGAGTGGGGAATGAAATGTCCCAGGCTTCAGCCCCAGATAAAGAATGGCCCCCAATCGGTGGCAGGTCGGTCGAGCCGATTTTAGATTGGCATGGAAGTTGTCTTATGAACTCGAGCGAACTACATATCCATCTCGGAGTATCACATTTCCGCTTGACCTGGCGATAGGAGACAAGGTGATCTCATCAGTCGTCGCTCGATGACATTGGGATTAGAGGAATTTTCACACGTTCAAGGATCAAACAGGGTGATATTAACTTGTTAACGTTAACGACCCAAAGGGGGCCTCAGGAATGACTGCTTACCAGTAGAGGGAAAGTCTACGGTGCTGGCGCATTGACATACGGATACAAATCCCAGAAAGTAAGTATGATGGGAATGGCCTGAGCAGATGAGGTTTCACGGATCTTCTAATAAGGAAAAATTTTCCTCCCTGCCCACATAAGGCCGCTATATATGCGAATTGTCTTATTAATATTTTACATGAATTTGAAGCAGACCCGAATCCAATTTGGTTGCTCTGCGCCGACCAAACGGCGCTTAATTACCGATAACTTCGGCAAGATTGGAACGAGGCCATGTAAAAATTTTGCCTAAATAACAGCTGTTCAATTATTGATAGGCAGTTTTCAATTTTTTACATGGTGGGGCCTGTGGGAAGATTTGCTGGTGGCTTGGGTGTCCTGAGTCCATTGCGGAAAGTTCCGATTGCGTCATAATGGCCAGCGGGAGACGATGACGGCCGGACAGGTTAGCGAGAAAACCAACCATCATTTACCGTGCGGTCACAGACAAAAGGGCGTGCATCGAGGCCAGCCATAGGCTCAGGACGACAAAGACGGCAGGCCCGGAAGGTCTTGTGACATTTGGAGCTGCTCCATACCATACATTTGGTCGGAGCTACCCGAATGCTATGTGTTTTGCAAACTGCCTATCAATAATTTAACAGCTGAATTGTACGTGCACAAGTCGGTTCCGTAAAGTGGAGCCTCTCCACCCATCCAGATGACCCTAAGGTCATCACTGATTATCTTGGCTCGACCAACTGCGTCTAGGTCACGTGACTCGTGTTCGCTGCACTGACGTTACGCCCCGAGGAATCCCCATAAGTGCAGGCTAGTCGCGCGGGTGGTTAACTCCGTAGTCTCGCGACCAGTCGGAACGGCAATTAATGGTTATTCCGCCGGAAATTCTGAAGAAAAAATTTTAAATCCGATCGACCCGACTCTAACTACGTTCGTGAGACTGCACTGCAGAGTTAAGCGCGACTGGGTAGGAGTTTGGAGTGATAGCGCTCGTCCGAAACCTCTGTTGGTGTTTCAAAAAAAAAGAAAAAGGCACCAGCCACAAGAAACGAACACAAACTCGATGCATCCCACGCGCACAGATACACCCAGGAACTACAAAAGGGAAAGCGAAACATCTCCTCAAATCATACTTACCTTGACCCAAGGTTCTCCGTCATGTCCTGAGGGCCTTAGTGCTGGGAACGGATCATTGCACAGCGACACATAGGCTTCATTCTTGTCTCGGTATTTGTATGCGCCTACGGTGTATGCAGGGTCTCAATCTTTGCCTGCCTGATGTGGCCTTCTGGCTGTGTCGGGCCAAATTTTTTCCCCTCGCCCGGCCTAACCCTAACCCCAATAAAACAAAGTAAAACGAATAAATGGCTATAGGCCCTCCAAGTTAATTTTCCATGACATTTATAAGACCCAGGATAGCCTTGTCCCTCGTTTAAGTGGCAATTAAATTCCTCACGTACGATTAGCACGGACTGTGAGGACAGCACGATCGATCAGCCTCCTGTATTGTATTTGAAGTGAATTCAAACGACGTCGGAGACCCTCTGGATTGTTGAACCAGTTGTCCCATTTATCGCGTGAATCTACATTCGAAACGGGGCAGTAGTCGATTGATGTGGTGTCTGGGGTGGTCCGGGTGATTATGATCGGCTACATAACGCACCCGAGCTGAGATTCAGGCCCCTAGGCCATCTCGTCAATGTACCGAACGGATCGCCGCAGTTGTCTCGTCCATAGCTACGACTGATTATACGGAATTACACTAGACATTTCGATTACAGACTGCCAAATCGAAGGGCTAACTGCGGCATAGATTTAGCGCCAGGCGCTTCAGCGATGGGAGTGTTTCTTCCCTCGCATAATCAGGTCCCAGTGCTGTCATAGGGCGCATTGTCTATGGGATCAGCACTCTCGATTCTCAAATAGGAATTTGGCGGCAGGGAAAAACGGGGAGGTGTTGCCGGAGGCGACGCTGTGATCCCGGGAATGTTGGACTCTATCAGGAAATGGCCCGTGGAGTTCCTGGAGGGTCCTCGGAGGACCCATGGGGATAGTAGACCCTAGGACGCCCAAGCCGGTGACGATTGCAATCTGGCATCTCAACCTAGAACATGCCCCAGTATCCCACCCCCATTTTTGGTCTGGTCACCCGGAATTTTTGGCCATTACTTCTGTGCTGAGTCCTGCTATAGCGATCAGGGGGCCTGGCCCCGGCATTGAAGGACTTTCCACCACTTGGGAATAAATCTACATCTTCGATTGCGTGCAGATGCAGAGGTTCCGACGGCCAGATTCAACTTGGGAACCGCGCAGTTGCTTCAGGTAATTCCCAGCTTCAGAAAGTGGGGGCCGCCATAAAACCAAGGGTGTATCTAAGCCAGGTACTGTATTCATCAACTTATAGTCATCAAAAATCGAAATATCAGTTACCACTAGTTACCAGTGGAGGAAATCGCGGAAATGTTGCCTCATATTGAAAGGCCAGATGCAAGAAATGTCTGGCCCTGACTGACAATATTAGCCATCGACGGCGGCCACGAGAGCCAAAGGCCACGGCAATATTGGCGTGTTTTGTTCTGTTGAGATCCCTGTTGGTGGTCGATCATACTCATTCCCGACATTTTTGCACAAGCCACAGTCAGCCACACCCGTGTCAAGCTATCCAATTCCGATAGAATCGAAGAACCGTACAATCTCCCCATGCCGAGGGTTACTTACGGTAATAATAATGTTTTTGTGCCGGTTTCTGAATAATTATGGGTTGTTACTACAGTAAGCCAAGTCGCCGGCGGGCGAAGTCAAGGGGGGAAACCGGCACCGACCAGCACTACTCGTTTTATAATTGTGGTTAGTATTTTGGTCAAATCTCTCGCCTGGCAACGGCATTTGGTTGATCCACCCGCAACGAGAGTCCGGACCCGTGACTATATCCAAGCCGCCTTGCGTCTAATTAGTTGCGCGCTCTTCGGTCAGTGAATACAAGTCAAATTCGGAATGAAGGAGAACGCAGCGTTCCAAGGAGATTCGGGCCCACATCGCCTGGTTTGGCCGGAGATAGCCGCCGAATTTTCGTCATATCTCCTGCAACATCAGCCCAAGTCGAATCTATTTTGAGAAATTTTATTTTCCCGAGACAGGTTATCTGGCCATGATCCTGAATGTCTGGCCACGATCCTGAATGTCTGGCCATCCTGAATGTTCGTTCATATACGACCGCGGCCAGCAGGAGCCGAGCGCTAGCAGGAACTGCAGTGGATCAACTATGTGCCTTACTCAGATCGTGTCTATCCCCGTTCTTACCCCTCATAGTATTTGGCGGCCTCCAAGATCAGAAAATGGAGCACGATTACCCCGCGGAACCAATTCCACGTTCTGTATCCTCCACCCTTTTCGCAGCGTGAACGCCCTGGTGGTCCCCTTCGTTATACTTGCATACTTCTTCTCATTAGTCAATCCCTTTTCAATAATCTTTATCTGGCGTTCTGGTCTCACGCCACAGCTAGACAAGGTTTACAATTCCCGATGTCTCACTTGACTAGTTCTCATCCCATCCATCACCACTAGGGATGGACGGAGGCATGGTTGCTCTCCACCACGCAACCTCTATCCTACAGCAATATGCACTCCCATCGTTCTATATGACACCTGTTCTCGGAGCCCGTGATCCTGACCTGCAATCCGCTAAGCGCGACTCAATATCGACTGCGTTGTCGGTCTTGGAAAATCATATGAACCACTTGGATCGTATGTTACGCCTCGTACACGCGAAGAAAGACTCCGTTCGGTTGCGTCGTGCTCTACTGAAAGGAGCTCTTGCCCCCATGTCCTCCCTGCCACAAGAACTTCTCCGGGACATCTGTGCTCTTGCAGTAGAAAGTGCTCCTAGCGCATACGCGGCCACCCGAACGGCTCTCTCTATTTCACATGCTTCGTCCGCCTGGAGGGCTGCCGCGTTGGGCCAGAGCGCTATATGGGCGCGCGTGGATTTTCAAGGGTTTCATCAGTCTTTTGCGAAGATATGGGTGGAAAGGTCGCGTTATCGACCACTAAGTCTCACCCTGCATTCGGCCCGGGTTGGATTGGGGACAATATTGCGCGCCAGCGATGTCCAGAGATTGACTTATCTCGCCTTATCCGATGAGGACGATGAAGACGACCAGGTCCCTGGCATCACGATAATCCACCAACTCAACTCTCTGGCAGGCACCACTCTACCCGCCCTAGAGACTCTCTGGCTTCAATCCACGCACTCCCACATATATGAGACGTTCACAGTTGTTAACGTCAATGCCTTGGGCCTCGCCGTTCCTGCCCTCCGGAATCTGCATCTGTTCGGGGTATCCATCAGAACTTTCGCATCCCTTGGACGCACGCTCACCTCTCTACGCATGGAATCTGTCTTCGGTATTCTTCCCGAATGGGAGGACATCATGACATCATGTCCAGTCCTTGAGACCCTAATCATTGTCAACGGGATTTCCCAATCGGCTACTATTGCCAGGTCCATCGGGCCTTGGGTCATGCCCCGTCTACGCACTCTAGCTATCCAAGATTGCGACAGCATGACTGTTCATGCGTTATTCAAGAACCTGAAGGCACCGAATCTCCTTGAATTCATTGCTACTGTTTGCGATCGTGTCGACGAAGCACAAGAACCGGAGCTATCCCTCCATGGTGGTGGAGAGACTGGCGATGAGCTTTGCTTTCGATTGTTTCCGTCCTTCGTGCGTATACTACGTTGCTCATTCCAGTACCTCAAGAACTCACTATTTTCTACAGCTCGATAATTCCCCCCATTTGCTGTCCATGACAATGCGTGGACTCCCCTGCCGTCTGGCAGGCTTTATTGAAGTCATACGCCTGGGATTCCGACGGTATCCTAAAAATCTTGTCGAATTACGTTCCCTCACTATCGAATGCACACATCTCCCGGAGAACGAGTGGGATCCAGAATACTCTTCTGATTGGCGAACTGGGACGAAATGGCTAGCTATAGCCATCGAGACCTTGGTTGCCTTTCTCATTGGTGTGTCTGGTATCAAACCTGGCCATCTCAAGAATGTGGCGCTCAGCTCCAGCCTCATCGTCCCCGGGGGTGTCACCTCCTGTTCTTCAATAGATCTCCTTCCTTTACCTAATCACATAGAGTTCGACGCGTATGACGACAAGTGCGAAGACCGGCTTGTGTCTGCCGCTTAATACCCATAGTTCAGCACCGAATATTCCTTTCGACGCGGCGCAGTGAGTATCAGCTGGGAGGGAACCAGTTTATCGCTGAATCTGAGCCCCCGTAGTTCTAGTCTTACTCTACTTCCACTGCCATAAGGGATGTTGTATCCTGTATTCCCCATTTCTTCTACTCCCCTGTTCGTCTCCTTTACATCTTTTTTTTGAAAGGTACTAGAAAAGTCCCGTTCGGTACTTAGAGTATACTGTACTTGGGCTAATTTCATGCCGTGGATTATCCCCTTCGTATCATATGATACGACTGTTTCGGCACAGTCCTAATACATCACGCTTGATGAGACACCCAGTACGCAAAAAAAACCCTAAATATGGGGTTCTGAACGCGGTGAAAATGAGCCGAAAATTCCAGAAATTTTCCCGGTGGGGGCATCGATATCCTGGCTTCCAAAATTGCCCCAAATTCGGCGAGGGGTGTACTGTAACCAGGTTTAAAAAAAAAACAAGAAAAAACCGAAACATTACCAAAAATTGCCAACAAAAAAAAAAAAAACGTTGCCAGGAGGGATCTCATCTGTTGGATGCCGACTAATGATATCTTGAGGATAGCGAAAAAGATAACCGACCCGCCGGACTCACGCTTGAACCTTCACTCCATCCATCACCGCTACAGTAGTAGTAGCCAGGCTACCGAAGTTACACCACCAAGGATACCAAACTCCCGGTACCACGTACCATGTACTTTAGCATCATGAGCCCCCCTCCCGGTAAATTGGTCTAGTATGTGATGCGGATTTTGAGCTCCAAACACCCAGGAAACCATGCTAGGTCGGCCTGAAAAATCTCGAAAATCTCCCGTGAGAGCGTGCAGGCTGCCAACCTGAATGACGGGGTCCTGCTTGATGCGGAGATCGTAATAGGGAGCATGCGGACAAATCTACAAATACTAGTTTGCATTACAGTATGCACCCGTTGGAAATCTTGCCAAATAAAAGTTCGTTGTCCATGCATGCGCCGGGTATGTACATGGGGAAGCGGGGAGGTACGCAGGTGGTATCATCCTGGGATTTTATACATGCTACGGTGCGCGAGGGAAAAAAGGAAAAAAAAAGAAGGAAGGGGAAATCGAGCATGTATATCTATAACATCTATATCTCCCTTTAAAAAAAGCACAAGTAGTCCAGAGAGAAAGAAACTGAGAATAATACAGGTGGACAAAAAGAGTGTGGGGGGCAAGATCTAGATCTTGAATATTGCAGCCTCGCGATCGTCCGCCCATAACCGGGCCCACTCGATACATAGACGATAAACGTACACTTTGAATGATACAATGAAAAACTCAGTACGGAATATATGCCTTGGCAGTAGTGGTCACGAGGGACGTACCCTCCATGTCCTCTCTCCGCGTCATCGTTTTCTTCCATTGTCGGCCTGCGCGAGCAATCTGTCGTAGTCGGCGATCGCCCTCGTGAGGCAATGTGGTGCTGGAGGTAGGATCCGGTGGGGGCATAGGTGCAGTGAAATTGCGAAGGACACTGCGAGTGGCATCGATCGTGCTGGGTGAAGGCCCAGAGAAGTAGGCGTGGATATTATACAATTCTGCATATGACTGCGAGACGGGGATATAATGCAACCTAGAAAAGAGGAGGAAAGGAATGATCACGAGTGCTCTATGGAGGATAACGTACCATGGCTGAATCCAGTCAGAGAAGAATTCCCTGTACACCGTAGACTTCATCACGGCACTCTCGCTAGCCATGAACGCCAGGAAATGGGCCGAATAGCCCATACCGTCCACGTCGATGAGGTACTTGTACTTCCAGTGATCGGTCAAAAAGGCCGCGTTGGCAAATCTATGATCAAGACGCATCTCATCGCAACCTCCCTGTTTATACTGTGTACATCCGATAGCCATAGTGAAGGCGATATCGAAAATTTCCTTATTGAGGGTTTTGGTAGAGACCGTCGTTGCTATGAAGGCTGAAGTACTGGAGGCTGACGATTCGGGAAAGACGACTGTAGTGTTGTGAGGAGTCGGCTGGGATGCCATGCGAACGAGCCTAGAATAGAGAATGCAGAAAGATATCAGCATTCCAATGCTGCATTATCTTGAGAAGTAGCGTGACCTACCGATGTCGCTGATATTGATGCAGAAAGCCGGGCGGAGAGCTACCTCCTCCAGTAGTTGCCCCTCTCCAGAAAATGAGATTCTTCTTCGCCTCCCAATCTACTTCGAAATTGTCGATCTCCTTCGTGATCATGTTAACAGGATCGATTCCGTACGTATACCTATTGTACGACAGGCAAAGAAGGGTCAGAATAAAATTGGCTGGAGCCTAAAAAGCTTCAGGATAGTGGATCATACCGTTTGGTTGAGCCATAGTAATAGTGGCTCGGGATCACAATATCGTTGAAACCAGGGGCTTTGGCAGGAGAAAATATCGGGTAGAGAGCGGGCATGGTACGCCAATCTGAGAAGAAATGACCTTGGAAATACCGACCCCATGGTTCGTTGCAGAAATCGGGGGAATGGTCAAGACCAACTAGATTAAGACTGGTAGGACTAAGTGTTGAGGAGGACTCTGTGGTGTGGAGAAAATTTTGTGGTTGCTGGATGGCATGGGCTTGGGGGCGCACCGAACCAAAGAGACGGCGAGCAGGGGAGTCCGGGGGGCACGATCGACGGAACGCGTCCCATACTGAACCATCTCCGCGCCAGTCTTCGGAGAAAGATTTACCAAGAATAGACAGGATGCCACCTATCAGGAAGAATCAGATAAGAAACCATGAGGAAGGGCGGTGCGCAGGCTCACCTGATGAATCTTGCAGGGTAATATTGGGCTGTGTGAGGTGTTCCCATGGGACGATAACTCGTCCCTCGGATTTCGTGCTTATGGGAAAGTCCATGTTAGGAAGCTACAAGGAGAGACTTCAGTTCGAGCGTGGAATCGGAGGCGAGAGAGGGGAGCATAGGCACTAGTGATTCGAAAGGCTTCAACATCATTATAAAATGTGTCGCTCTTTCGCTGGCGGGTCGGTCCACGCCCCCCGGGCGTTTGACTTTGGTTACATAGACACGACCCTTCGCAACACGGACGAGATCTACAGAGGGCATTCTGCCCATCTATGCCAAATCTCAGACACAGATATGCAAGTGATAGGTTGCCGGAGTACGTACCTGACTGGTCCTCCTCCGTAGTTCCACCGGCGAGAGAGACCAGAATGGCTCCAGGTCAGCCACAAGAGAATCGAATTCGTCCATCATCGTAAAGTTTTGGCGTTTTGCAAATGCCCACCAGTCGTCGAAGCCGCGAGGAGGATCGCGATTATAGCGTTTCTTGTACTCTGTCACAGCCTGAAGCAAGGTTTTACTCTGTCCATCAAGCTTCCGATGGTAGATTCTTTGGGCCTCATCCATAAGAATAGGGATAGGGTGGTGGAGTTTCACGCGCCGCGTTTTCGCTGCCCCTGCTGAGGCATAGCGTGAAAACCATGGACCGGCAGAGATCTCTGGACTATAATCCGAAAGGAGAAGGTACCAGACAAAGAGAAAGAAAACCCCCAAGGTGAGGTAGTAATGACTGTAGAATCCTTCCAGTCGCATCGAGTTGAAAGCAAATCCAAGTCTCGGCACGTGATCGCTCCCCACTATCGAAGGGGATATACACAGCGATAGCGGCACAATCATTTCCCCCATTCGTTCTCTTTTCCCGACCCTAGCAGCTCGAGATCATGAACTTTCACAACCCTGTCTAATATGGGCACACTGCACGACGATGACCACACGTTGATACACCTGAAAGCCTCGACCCGTGTACAATCGAGTTCGAATGTTACACTACCTAGCATTCGCTTCGTTTGACCGACACGGGCTCTAGATCTGGGCAAGAATCGTCAGAGAAAGCATCACGCCTCGCACATCTTACATTCGTCCCTGGCCCATCAAGCTGTCTATAAAGGTCCTGGAACACCCACAACTCATGTCTGTCCGTAAGCTGATCTTGGTCCATCCATGCCAAACCCATCCTACCACTATGGGAGAAAGGATCCAGTCGTCGTACATTGGGAATTTGATTCATAACATCGATTAGAGGCTGACGAAATTGCTTGCCGAACGTGACTCCTTTAGGTACAGGATGTTATGAAATAGGGTGTCAAACTTGGACAAGGAAGACCAATAGGAAGACTCATGATAGGCCGGGAGGATTCATGTTGACAAGGTCGATAGTCGTTGTATGAGGGTTCATTACAGGGGTGGGGATAAAGATCAAGGCGGGAACCATGATGAGAAGTCCATGAAGACCCAGGGAAGGTTTGTATGATGAAACCATTCATCAAGCGCATATTAATACTCATGGGAGTCGTACTGTAATGAAAAGACTTGCAAGAGTCACAATTAGAGGGCTCGCAGAAGTCAGGGTGATGGGAAGGCTAGCGATGAAGGTTCACAAGAACCACGATGAGAAGGCTCGTGAGAGCCATGACACAACCATTCATAAGGGATTGATATCCCATTTGTGACTGGGTCTTTGTCCTTATAATATGGTGGATCCATTATCAGGATTTCTGACTATTCTCCAGCTTGAAGTATTTTGCCTTGAGTTTCCTGACTAGGTCGTGCTATGAAATAAAACGAGGATATAATCGCCCTACTTCCTAAAAGGGATAGACAATACATTCATATTGCTATACTGTTTCGGGTGGTATCGAACAAGACCAATTGATGCCGTCCTTCAAGAGATGTAGGTGCGAAGAATGTCTCCCATGGTTCTCAGACAGTGTTGCAGTCGCTGGGAGTCCGAGAGACATGTGAAAAAGGTTTCTGTATCCGCAGCTGTCACAGCCACCGTTGCGTTAATTAGTTCTGACACAATTCCCCCATGGCTCGTTTCCCTTTTCTAGGCCGCTTATATCTGTGAGCGATACGATCGTTTCATCGAGAATGGGCATACTGAGTACCCAGCGAAGGACCGAGTACTCCAGCCTCCTCATTGGAGTAGCCCTTCTCCTATTCGAACATTTGATTCGCTTTATGACCCTCGTTCGTCCATCCTCGTGGTCATTGGTCGTGCTTTCTTCCTTATTTTTCACTCACAGGCACTCCCGTCGGCCGTCATCGAATGGTTTCACGATAAATCCAGATTAGTCTTCCATCACACTACTCGGGCCCTGTCAACACCCTCCTCACCCGAATCGAGGGCCAAGGCAAAGCTTACTGAACGCATTCGCGTCGCCCAGGATTTTGAGGAGCTCTGTGCTATCTTTGGCTATACACCAGAGGAGCACATTGTGCGAACGGCAGATGGCTATCTACTTGGTATACATCGCCTTCCTGGAAAACGCAATCAAGGCCGCATTCCCCCTGGCCCCTGTGGCGACAAACCTGTAGTATATCTACACCATGGTCTCCTCATGAACAGCGAGGTTTGGGTGTGCTTGACAGATGAGCAAAGGTCCTTGCCATTTGTTCTTGTTGAGAGAGGCTATGACGTTTGGGTGAGATTAACGGGTCTTAATCTTGCTTCTTTCGCTTGACTTTTGTAACAGCTTGGAAACAATCGAGGAAACAAATACTCCAAGAAGTCTATGACCCTTTCGCCCAACTCGGCTAGTTTCTGGGACTTCTCTCTGTGGGTCTCCTTAATGTTGATGAAGCAGTTGCTAATAGCGTCTTCAGTGATGACTTGTGCATGATCGACATACCCGACACGCTGAGATATGTACTCGATGTCTCTCGTCCAATCTCTGGGAAGCTCAGCTATATCGGATTCAGTCAAGGTTCTGCGCAGGCCTTTGCTGCCCTCAGCGTCAGTCCTCAGCTGAACAATATGGTCGATGTCTTCATCGCCATTGCTCCAGCATTCAGTCCAAGTGGTAAGTTGCCTCCTTCCTCATGCTGTGGGAAGCTTTGTTCTCAACCCCCTCCCACTAGGTCTGTCTCCTGGAATTGTTGATGCGTTGATGAAAGTTTCCCCCAACTTTTTATTCCTACTCTTGGGTCGAAAAGTCGTTCTTCCCTCCACCATCATGTGGCAATCTATTTTATGTTGGTTTGTTCTATTCTCATCGAGTGCAATAGCTCATCTCGTCAAATAGATCCTCCTATATTTGTCAAAATCATCGATGCAGCAATATGGTTCTTGTTCTCCTGGACATCGAAAAATACCTCGCAGAGTCAGAAGCTGGCTGCATATGCCCATCTTTATTCGTTCGCGTCTGTGAAATGTGTTGTACACTGGTTTCAAATCATGCGCACTGGGATGTTTCAAATGTACTCAACTCCATTACTGCTAAATGTTCATCATAACTAAACCAAATCCATTCTGCATTGTTCTAGGTACGATGACGATGCCCACTCGCTGTATGGGAAACATTTCTATCATCCCGCCAAGGTCTGTTGGGCAGATCAAAACTGGATATTCCCTTGGATTCTCCCTGATGGCGATGTCTATCTAGTTTCCTTGCCACAATATTGTGACACCCATTGTCCTACTATACGGAGACCAGGATGGCTTGGTGAATATAGATAAGATGCTTGCCCAGCTTCCGGAGAATACGGTGGCGAGACGTGTAAGTCACTCCGCGCTCCATAATTTTTGGAGTTTCCTGACGCGGCTGATTGCCTCATCTCCACATCTAGCTCTCGAATTACGAGCACATGGATTGTATATGGGGCGAGAACGTTAGTCCCTAGTTTTCACCCTCTCTGTTCCGTGTCCTGTTATTTTTGAATCTAACGGGCTGCATTATCTGCTCAAGGTTCACGTGGACGTAATTCCGAAAGTGATCCAGGCGCTAGAAGAGCCTTGCTCTCGCTCTGTCAAGGGTGACGTGGACGTGCCTCTCGAAAGTATTAACGCTGAAATGAGGGTGAGGAGTCGATTGGGGCCGCCGCCTTACTGATATGAACTGGAAACACTTCTTACCAACGACAATCCTATGTATTAGCCCTATAATCAGTCCCAATAGTCCAAAAATCTTCAGATGTTGTATACGCCACATTCTTTGCGGTTGAACAGAGCACAAGCGAGTCTCCTTTTGTTGGCGCCAGCTTCTTCGTCGTTCTCAAATTGCCATGGCCTCGGCACAAGTGATTGGTTCGCCACCAGGAGCCAGACTATGGGCTCAATGAATGCATATTTTGCGTAATTTGGGACGTGCCGACACCGATGCTCGGGAGTGGATGCATCCTATGAAAGGGATGGATTTCCTGATATTGCCTGCAATGCGTATCACACAAAGACTGCGAGGTAACAGTTGGCATTATGCGGTGTATATTCATTCTTTCTCATACGCGGCAATGAGGGCATCTATATCGAACTTGGGATCGTCCGGGTCGGTTATCACTGTAGTAGTGGCGAGAGCGGGATATTACGGAGCTCGTTCACAATAGCATTGCAAGATGGACGCACAAGTTTTAGGGGGACCTGCAAGCTTCTCCTTCCATGCTTCCCGGGCACGCTGCAGGAGTTTCTCCTGGCGCTGAGCTTCTTCATGAGCCCGCTTTTCGTTTTCTCTAGCTTGAAGTGTACGTCGGTGGGTGATCCCATAGAAGATACCGGTAACAAGTGCAGTGTATCGGACAACCTGTCAGTACATATAGCCTGTCTGAGGACACATACGATTTCTGGGAATAGCACGCGAGGCTCACATTCACAGTTGGAGAGGCCATCGTTGGCCTGGTGGTCGGGGAGGAAATTCGACACTAAACCCTCTATAGGGGCAAAGGGAAATCTATGCTGTGCACATTGTCGCCATCAGTACTTCCTCGTATCGGGGGGTACCCATTTTTGAAGGACGAACCAAGGTACGGTAGTGGGAATGGCAAGTTCAAATTGGTGCGGCAAATTCCATTTCCACGTCGTAAAACAACGCGACAGACATTGCACTACTATCCTGCACCGTAGCTCTTGTTAGGGCTTTATATTGCCCCCATGTCCTCTTCTGCTGACCCCTCATCCTTCACTATCGTTTGGGAAGATGCTTCTGAAGTCCCAACGACCCAAGAATTGCGGCAAGGTCTTGAGAAGGGCTCGGATGAAGTCAAGCTCGAAACGCTGCGTAGAATCATTACAGCGACACTCAGCGGCAGCCCCCAGGTATGATGCTTCTGGGACGCGCGTCAATATTTGCCCTCGTACTAATTGCACGGCTACAAACAGCCCCAGCTGTTAATGCCCATCATACAATACATCCTTCCATCGCGAAATAAAGCACTCAAAAAACTCTTGCATACGTATTGGGAAGTATGCCCTAAATATGATGAAAATGGGAAACTCAAGCAAGAGATGATTCTTGTTGTGAACGCTATTCGCAACGATTTGGTCAGTCTATCACTGAGATCAATATCTCAAGACGCACTGACAGTGTTCCCAGCAACACCCAAACGAATACATTAGAGGGGCGACGCTACGGTCAGTGCAAAAGCTAAAGGACCCCGAATTACTCGAGCCCTTGATCCCACTCGTCCGATCCTGCTTGGTTGGTATTGTCTTTGCCATGTCATTTCCTCCTCTCAATTTGATGTCGACAGGAACATCGACATTCGTATGTGCGGAAAAACGCAGTATTTGCTGTTTTGACGATCTACCGCGAATTTGAATCCCTCATTCCCGATGGACCTGAACTCATGCAGACTTTCCTCGCCGCGGTGCGCCATTTGAGCCCGATTGTTGCTCTTCAGAAATTCAACCTGTTTCGCCCCTGTATTTTCTTAGGAGACTGACACGACCTGCATACGAAACGCCCTTGTATTCCTGACAAATTGTGCTCTGCCGAAAGCGGTGGAAAAGCTGCTCTCGTCCATTGACCAGATTCCTAGTTGGGATGAACAAATGCAAATGGCTGCCATCGAAGTCATTCGAAAAGACAGCCTCAGCGAGTCAGTGCACAGGGTGAGCACTCTACCGCTTGTGACAGTGGCACTGTACTGACACCTGGTCCATTCCAGCCTCGCTATATTCGCATCGTTTATGAGCTGCTAGAGTCTACCTCACACTCAGTCAAGTATGAGGCTGCAACAGCCTTGACGACGCTTACAGAGAATCCAGCTGCCGTCAAAGGTGCTTTTCATTTACTGTCGGCCCACATGCTTCCCTTGTTCATGCCTTCTATTTCAAAGCCGCCGCTTCTTGCATGATCGAGCTTGCCGGAAAAGAGTCCGACAATAATGTAAAGCTAATCGTTCTCGATAGATTGGAGACCCTGCGCGTTAAACATGAACATGTTCTGGATGTGCTTGTAATCGACGTTCTCCGTGTTCTAACTAGGCATGTGTCTCTAGCTGTTCGCATGCAGATTACTGATTTCCAATCGTCTTCCAGTCCCGACCTGGAAGTTCGACGTAAATGCCTGCATATCGCTCTCGCGATGGTGACTGGCCGCAACGTCGAGGAAGTCGTTCTTTTCTTGAAGAAACAGCTCACCCGAACGCTCGATACTGAGTACGAAAAGGTAAAGCCTTGATCTAGGTGATTTGTTCCAAACTCACTGACACTACATTAGAACCCCGAGTATCGTCAACTGTTGATTCAGTCTATCCATGTCTGTGCTATCAGATTCTCCGAGGTGGCAGCGAGCGTCGTTCATGCTCTCATGGAATTCTTGAGTGATCCCACCAACGGTTCTGCCGTCGACGTCATTTCTTTTGTTCGGTAATTCCTTTTCCACTCCGGGCCTCTCGGTATTGTTCATATAATGACCTTGTGTCCTTCGGCATTTCTAGCGAAGTTGTCCAGAAGTTCCCGGAGCTACGAAAATCTATCACTCAGAATTTACGGGAGACCTTGGGACAGATCAAGGCTGGAAAGGTCTTCCGTGGAGCCCTCTGGATTGTCGGAGAATATTGTACAGAGATTTCAGGTTCGACAAGCTCATCCTTCGATTTCTGCCAGCCTGATCTAAATATTATTAATTATTAATAGACATTCAAGAGGCATTCCAAGAATTGAGGAAAGTACTCGGCGAGATTCCTATTCTGGCGTCAGAGCAAGTGAGTACTTTTTGCCGAAAAATTATTCCGTGGATCGTTCATGGCCTCTGTCCTCTGTGTAGCGGCTACTTGACGAGACTGGAGGTGATGGAGAACCAGAAAAGAAAGATGGAGTATCAAGCGTCAGCACGCAACCGAGGGTATTGGCAGACGGAACGTACGCCACTGAGACTGCTTATTCAAGTGGGGCTGCGGCCCGGCTAGAGGCAGTGAAGAACGCATCCAAGCCTCCATTACGACGGTAGGTTGTCATACCGGAATAAGTTTGCCTTTACCCCTGACTTTATGATTTTCGTTAGCTTTGATCCTCCAGGGAGATTTTTACACTGGTGCAGTGCTGGCATCTACCCTTACGAAGCTAGTTCTACGGTTCTCGAAGATCTCACCGGATACGAAAGGCATCAACTCCCTCCGTGCGGAGGCAATGCTTATCTTGACCTCTGTCGTGCGCGTCGGGCAGTCGAAATTCGCTGCAGTACCAATTGACGAGGACTCCCAAGAGCGCATCTTGAACTGTATACACACTCTTAGTGAGGTTCGCGATGAGGCAGCTATTACGGATATCTTCTTGCATGATACCAAGGCTGCGTACGCCAAAATGGTCGACGCGGAAGAGGTGCGCTTCTGGATAGGACTCTCTATGATTTGAACCTCAATCTTGGATAATGATGCAGAAAAAAGCCCTTGAATTGAAAGAAAAGGAAAACAAGGCGGTCGCAATTCAGGTCGACGATGTCCTTTCGTTCCGTCAATTTTCTAAGAAGGCGGACTGTGGATGGTTCGGAAGACGTATGTGGTCCCATATGATCGCCATGACGTATATTCATTCATGGCTTACATGTTTCAGTACGAGAGGGACGTCTCCAGAGCCACTGGTGCAGATGACGTGAGGGAGGACTTCATATCGAATCTAAGTCGCGTTGTCCAGCTTACCGGTTAGTATTTGATGTTAGTTGTGAGGGTTTCATTGGTCAACGCTTTGTTTGCAGGCTTTTCCGATGCTGTTTACGCCGAAGCCTATGTTAAAGTACATCAATTCGACATTCTGCTTGGTACGTCTTAACATTAGCTCGGCCTGAACGTGTTCCTGATTACTGATATCGCCTCCAGATGTGCTCATTGTCAACCAGACTGCGGATACATTGCAAAATCTCTGCATCGATTTTGCTACGCTCGGTGACCTTAAAGTTGTGGAACGACCTTCAATCCACACTATCGCTCCCCATAGCTTCCATAGTGTGAAGGCTACAATCAAGGCCTGTCCTAGTGACTACCTTCCCTCGCACGCACTAACTTCGGTTTTGACTAGGTGTCCTCCACGGAAACTGGCGTTATCTTTGGTAATATCATATGGGAGTCTGGGACGTCAGAATCCACAGTCGTATTAAGCGACATTCACATTGATATTATGGACTATATCAAACCTGCGCAGTGCACGGAGACCCACGTGAGGTGGTTGTTTATTGGTGAGAATGCTCATGACTTAAGGTATTTCTTTCCAGTTCCGAAACATGTGGACTGAATTCGAATGGGAGAATCGAGTCAATGTTAACACTGGGATCACGTATGCCACGTCTAATTGTTCATCTACTCCTGCGCTAAAGTACTAAATATTCGGTCTAGCGATCTGCGGGAATACCTTCAACACATCATGAAGTCTACGAATATGGCTTGCTTGACTGCAGACGCCGCACTGTCAGGCGATTGTGACTTCCTTTCTGCAAATCTCTATGCACGGAGCCTGTTCGGTGAACTATTGCACCAATAAGTGTCGTAGGGCTTGGCTCATCTAGCTACGTTCACAGGCGAAGATGCCCTGGCAAATCTCAGCATTGAGAAGGTCGAGGGCACCGGTGTTATTCAAGGACACGTGCGGATACGAAGCAAGACACAAGGGATCGCTCTTTCCCTCGGAGACAAGATCACGATAGGTTCGTCTTAGCTGTTTACTGCGTGCTCCAGCTTCTCATATCGTATACAGCACAAAAGCGCAAGCCTCAAATGCTCACGTAACTGCATACTTGGTCTGTTGTATATATACATACTCACACTATTTGCTGCAACTTTTGGTGGCTGAAACTGGAAATCGTGAGAGTGCAAACAACAAAGTCCAAAACTCGCAAATTACCCTACACAAGCAGTCGTCAACGACGCTTGGATGACCTACTGTCACGCTCGTATTCATAGTCCTCTGAATGTGTGCGTTTCCTAAAAGAATGATAAAAGGGTTAGAATGGTAGAATGAGGAAGACCAGTCTTTGAGGGTTCGCTGGACTAACCGGCTGCCCTTATCTTCATGGCGGTCTTCTCGACTTGGTCGCCTTTCCTCTCTCGCCCGCCTCTCTTCCTTTTCTTTATCCTTTCTTGGACCCACTGGTGGAGATTTACGAGGTCCCGACGGTGGTGTCTTGTCACGTTTCCGCTCGTCCCGATCTCGTTCCTCGGTACCAACAACACTCCCGTTCCCCCCGCCACCGCCACCGTAATCTAACCCATCCACCTGAGCAGCTCCCCCATCGCGATCTTTGTACCGGGCTTGCTGATTTCGAGGACCGGTCGGGACATTGGGTGGTAATGGAGACGCTGGACGCTTTGGGAGCAGTTGAGGGGCTGGTATAATTAGCATTGATAACGTCTCTGATATAACATAACATGTGTAGGACATGTGCTTACTCCCGTCACCAGCGTATCTCCCTCTCCCCATGGCCATGGGTGTTGCAGCGCCACTAGCCCGGGAGGCTGCTGGTCCGAGTGGCACGCCTCCACCGAAAGGTCGTGATGGTGGAATCCCTCGCCCTCGACCTCGCATAGGTCCAGTGGGAGGTGCAACTACGGGCGGAGTATCGACGACGAATCCTGGCTGTTGTTGCATGCTGCCAGCGTCCTGCGACACCACGACCAATGTGATCCATATCAAAAGCCTGAACGAGTATTTAACACCAGGTAAGGTTCACAAACCTGCATCCCAGAAAAGTCCCCACCCCCCGCATTCATTCCCATTGGCTGGATGAATTGTTGTGCGGGATTGACGAATGATTCCAGTCCCTGAATTTGGGAGGCATCGTCTCCGATCCCAGGTTGTTGCTGTTGGGGAATGCCCGAGGAGCCGCCGGGACCACCCATCGCGTTCTGGCCCTGTGACCCACTCCCATCGCCAATACCCATCCCGCCGCTCACGCCAACACCCATGCCGTTCCCCATCCCCATATGCTGTGCCATCCCCATCGCCATCATATCCGGCGTCATATTCATTCCCGGGTTCATCATCTGCATCGGGAACCCACTCTGTTGCTGAGGAAGACCAAACTGTGACGGGAACGACATTTGTTGCTGGACACCCATCCTTGCGGATTGCGCTATGAGCATGGATCGCATTTCTGGAGGGACAGAATTCGTCAACATTTCCTCGGACATGCCAGCCAGGTTCTACGCAATGCACACTGAAGTTTTAGGAGCTCTAAAGCCAGGACGAGTTGGAAGGAACGAGTATCTCACCAGCACGTTGGTTTTAAGATCAGCAGATAACCCGCTGAGCTCGCGCCGGCGAACACAGTATGCCTCCCAACTAATCTCGTCAAAACCGTAGTTAAACCAGTCGCTAATATCACTGCCGGGTCTTCGCCAGTTTTTTTCGGAGAGTGCTTGGATTTCAATGTCATAGATAGGGATACCAGAAAACATCCCAGGTGCGGTGGGGTCGATAATTGGTGCAGTAGACGAGCTTGTAATTGGGCGGGCATCTATTTCGCCTAGGGAAGGTGCGACGGTCAGAGTGGTGACCGGAGGTGTGTCCGGGGTGGTCGTGAGAGGGACGGGAGAAGAAGTTCTAATGGGTGGTGTCTCTGCAGCAGCGGAAGGAGCAGGGGGAGCAGCATGGGATGTGGGTGGTGCCCCGCGTTCTCGGGGTGTATACTCAGTTGTAAGGTGTACCGCTGCAGTATGAAAGAGATAAGTTCGGTATTACTTTAAGTATATAGATGGTGCTCACGACGCGTCTGAGTCCCTGAGAGCGTTCGTGAGGCAGAGCCACGAGGCGCCTGATTTGTACTGCGAGAGTACGGAGTCGAAGTAAAAACGAATTTATTTAGCTCACTGAAAGAGTGGGACACACCGAAAGTCTCGAGAACGAGGGACCTGAACTGAGTCCATTATGATTTCAACATCCTACATTATGCCAGGCGGTCTGAGGTACTGCTGCATCATAATGTAACAGGTCATGACCAACCGACTCGCTATCTTCCTCCTCCTCTTCTTCTTCCTCTTCCTCCTCATCCCCATTGGCGATCTCTAACGGCAGATCATGATGACCACTTTCAGACTCGGGCGGAGGTTCTGAAACAGTCGACAAAGGCTCGGGAACTTCTGAGTCCCCATAGAGAAAAGCATCCTCGTCCTCGTCCATGGCAAGCAAATGTTATGTCACCACAAAGGTGGCCAAACAAATCTTCGGACATTGCCGAGGAATAAGATTCCGACCATTCCAATTGTTCCTTAGTAAACCGACCCGATTATGTTTATGGACGGACTATTTTGATGGTTTCAAAGGCATACGACTACCATGGCCGATGAGGTGGGACACGGGAGGATCGGAATATGGCGGGGGTGTTGGCTCAGTTGGTAGAGCGCTTCCTTAGCATGGAAGAGGCCGTGAGTTCGATTCTTACACACTCCAGCTAGGTATTTCCTTTTTAGGAACACCCTCGAACGGGTCACTGTTATTGTCTGATCTACACCAAGCAATTCTTCTCGACCATTTTTTGGGTACCCTATGTGCTTTGCATAATACACCTCCTGAGTTTGAGACTGATCTGTGAGCACTGAGCAAGTTCTTGAAACTGTCTCAATATATGCACCAAATATCCCTCCCCCGATGCAAAACCGCCAACGAATGGAACGCTCTGATTGGTTGATCACTTGCTATGTGAGTACAGTGACTAAGTGCTGTACCTCTTTCCTCAGTGGTGTCCTGTAGAATCACTTGCTCCTCTGTAGGTACAGCCAAGAACCAGCGCCCATAATGACCATCTAATGATCCAAATTCTAGCTCCGTTGCTTCATCCTAAGCTAAAAACGGATGGCTTCACAAAGAGAATATCTAAATCTGGAACCGATACTGTAATTCAGAGCTAAGGGATAGGGGTAAAAACTTCCGAAGGAGACGCAGTATACTGTAGATGTACCCTCAATGTGAATGGGCCAGACTAGCGACAACACTTGACCCCGAGAACAATGTCTATTCTCTGCGTACTGACAGCATAAGACGGTAAGGAGTGAGAAAGAAAAAGAAGCACGACGACTTTCGATGGAGTGTGTAAGAATCGAACTCACGGCCTCTTCCATGCTAAGGAAGCGCTCTACCAACTGAGCCAACACCCCGACAGCAGCTCAAGTCCCCAGCGACCCCCTTCAGGCGTGACGTATCAACCGAACTGCTCCGTCCGTGCCAAGCGGCCACAAACTGAATCGGTTCCATATATAGAAAAGACATTTCTTGTTGATCTAATATCACTCATAATCATATGGTGATGAGGGGGCATATACCAACCATGCCAATGTATCAACACAGTCACCTCATGCTGGTCAGCACGTTGACCGTTGGTGGCGTACAGTGTGCGAGAAGTTTGAGGAGAAATAAAATACACTGGGAAGATCTCTGGAAGGAACTATACACGGGAACTAGCACACTGCGTGTGTGAATTGTGTGTTGCCGGCGCCCAATCTGGCCGATCGGACTTTCTGGTCTAGCAACTGTATTTACAATCATCCCGAGCAGCCGAACAAACAAACTGGCTGGGGGAGAGTTGCAATGCCAGTTACATGAACTTTCGTGAGCAAGAGTGTCTTCGTATTGCTTGCAAATAGGACCGGTTACAGGATATAGAATTCGTCAGATCAGTAGGTTGGTCACAAGTCACAGCCTGTGACCTGCATGAAGCTCCATAACTTTTTTTGAATCCAGTGGCCCTGGAAAAACACTGGAGTTCATTGGGGAATTTCTTCACCGTCCCCTTCGGGAGGCTTTCACAAGGATTGAGCAGCTTTATTCATGTTTTTGTTGGAGCTTCACAAATATTGTGCTCATTTCTGTCCACCTAATTTCAACCAGTCATTTCCTTGTAGAGCATCAAGCTAGAAAAAGTTGAAAAAAAAAAAAGTGCGATGACCCAGAGAAGAATTGAACAAGGCTAGTTTGGTATCATAAGGGAATTCGGGGTACTTTTCGAGAGTCCAACCGTAACGCTGCGGAGGCTAGAACCTGGCGCAACGATGCAAGCGAAACAGAGAGAATGCGTGGATGATATACGTGTACGGGCAATGCTATAATCGGTCGTGAAAACTATACGAAAACGTGCAGTAAAGGGAGGCTATGATTTCGCCTCTGTATTATTGTCATGCTTGAACCCGAGCCCTAAGCCTGAAATCACAGGTCGCGCTGTCCGGGCTGCCGGAGAGTAGCCAACCGACGAGACAATCGATGAGGGAGGGCGTGATGATGCAGCGACCGATAGTTCCGAGGCCTTCAGCACCCGAAGCTTCTGGGATGGTGGCACCGCTTCTCCGATTCTTGTTCAAGACCACCATGAAGAACGCCGACGCGCATCATAGCCAACAACTGGAAGTAGAAGAAAACATGAGCCACGGCATTAGGAAGGGCCTTCCAAATAAATAAACCTACGTTGTGAGCAGCGTTCGAATGATCATAGACGCCACCGTGGAACGCCGTAGAGGCATCGCGCCCGATATTCCTGATGAGAAGATGACGACCGCCAGGATGCTCATCGAGGAAAGCCGAAACATCGTGAATGAACCCGGAAACAAGTACTAGAGGTCGATCCCTGGATTGTTCTTGGACTACCAAATCACAGAGTCAGACGGCAGGATATCGAACGACTGAACAGCGAAGTGCGTCACATGAATCCCAGGTGATGACCGGGATATCCTTGGAATCCGTGGGCCATGTCAAGCGATCCTGCTTCGCGCGAAGCTTCTTCAGTTGCATTGTAAGCTGCCCCTTCGCGACCTCGTTCTCCGGAAAGACCTTCAGGTGACTAGCGAGCCCGAGCTTGTGGCAGACAGCGATAAACCACTTCGTAGGATCATACTGGTACCACTTGATCGCATTACGATAGTCCATTGGGAACTGGTGATGGAAATTATGGTAACCCTCGCCGATAGTCACGAGCGCAGTCATAAAGTGGTCTCGAGGAGTGTGCTTGTCGTCAAATGGCGTCTCACCCAGCCAGTGAGCAAGAGAGTTCACACAGAACGTAGACTATGTAGTCCAGTCCGTTAGCCGAAAATAAATAAAGCAAGCAATATGCTGTAACGTACGTGGTGGACAAACAATAGACGGGCAGCCCCGGCGTAGAAGTATCCACCACGATAGTCACCCCAGAGTAAACCGGGGATGATGGTAGGGATAACGAACGCGACGAGAATAAGCAGCTCCAAGTACCAGCGGTGTTGGAAACGAATAATGGGGTTGTTCGCAAGATCACTGACGTCGGCAACACCAGGCTTACGACGTGGCTTTACAATCATCCAGCCAACATGAGACCAAAGGAGACCACGATGAGCCCGTAAGGATCAAGATCAGTATCGGTATAACGATGGTGGGCACGGTGTCCACGAGACCACCACTTAATAGAGCCTTGGACAGCGCCAGCGCCGGCTATAGCAAGGAAACATTCCAAGGGTTTCGACGCTTTGTACGCGCGATGGGCCCAGAGACGATGATACCCCGCAGTAATACCCAGACTGTGGGAACGAGGTGTGGTAAGTGATATGGTGTACATGAAACCACGTTAGTATCCAACGCACGCAGTGACGTGGTACCAGAAGACTGAAAATAATGCTGTCTCCCACCGCAGCTTCGTGGTGAATGCGCCATAGACAGCAAGTATCGGGGTGACGGTCAGGGCTGTGAAACTAATCCATTGAATCTCCTTTAGGATGTTCCTTAGCTTGATTGGAGGAAGAGGGGGAACAGTAGCTAGCGTGTGTTGGACGTAGTTATCGGGAATGTGGATATCGGAGGGCTCCAGGTGGTTGTCAGCGGGTTTTTCGGGAGGGGGGGATTGAGGTGGGGTGAGGGGCACCTCATTGATGACTGGAGTCGCTTTTCTATGCATCTGCGAACCTACATCCACGCCAAGGGCCATTTCTCGAGAGGAGGGTTAGGAAGAAGAAGAAAATAGGAAAGGGAACCCATGTCACTGCATGTCACTCCTATTGACAGCCTATACGCAAAAAACCCCAATTTGGGATTAGGATTCGGTCATATGCAGCCGGCGGAAATGAAATTTCATTTCATCTAAGCTGTCTTGGGACTCAACACCACCCAACTCAACACTGGAGACCATAGTTAGGCGTTCTAAGTCGGAGCTCGGCAAGACCCAGGAAAACGGTTCGTGGTTGCGAACGTGTCAAAAGAGCCGACAAAGGAGGGCGGACCTGAGAAGTGCTTGTACGTGTTTTGCCGGCAGATCAACGCTGGCGCTCTTTGTGTTTTGTTTTGTTTATGCTCTGTTCAACACCGACTTTATCATTTCTATAATGTACATGTGCACTAATAGTTGCCGCTGATGCAAGGGGAAGTCATTACTTTGCCGCCACGACCTAGTGGGCCCTTGCCAGTTTACTTGCTGGTCCATCCAAATAACTTTCCTACCTATGTCTTCCGTGAACCATCATGAGCCCACCCTTGTGTCACCAAAATTAATCGGGAGATGAAGATATTGATGGTGGCCTTGTATTCTCTAGGTGTCCTTGTTGAATATCCCAAACCCTCGACTACATTGCACATGTCTTTGAGGTTGATCCTTCGAAAAGTGTGATTGAGTCCAGAAATACAATCCTAGGAGGCTTTCTTTATTCAAGAGGCCCACACAGCGGAGGTCTTAAAAAAGTATCTATTGGGGAACTTATTGCGAATTCGGCCTTTGGGATGGCTCATTCAACTTGATTGTGACCAAGGAATTTCAAATGCGAGAGAGTACACTTAAAGGATACACATATACTCACCAAAACTGTAGGTAACAGGCACAAGTACGAGCCCAATACAATCCTGAGATTCCGAAACCATACCTTTGCATCTCGAGATCTATTGCGGGACCAGATATGAATGGATGCGCTGAGCACAATCACAGCCAGTCGGTACTTTGCATATGGCCATATATGGCAATTCCAACTGCTTATCAAATAGCCTGGCGCCAAATTTTTTTTCGTTCTCACAATGTAAAAATCAGGTTTACACCACCATTGAGGTTTGTTTTGAGCATAAAGTATAATAGAAACTACACTGTCTATGTTGCTGGCAATTTTGCGACTCGGAGTCAGTTTGAACCGAGGCCTGCGGCTTGCGACTTGAGTCGGCTCAAGCCGCAAGTTGTGGCAACACTACATTCATCCATGAATCCCTCCGCATTCGACCCACAGCAATCCTTGGCTCTGCCCACCTTTGGCTTTGTTCGAAAGAGAATCCATTTTCCTTCTACCTTTAGTGGGATTTATGGGCTTATAGGGGAATTCCTTGCTCTGTAATCATCCGTCTGCATCGGCTTCTTCCGCTGCCCCCTTTCGGCTAAACACTATTATGATCCAGGTGGGATCCTAAACTCTCTCGGCAAGCAGGTACAACCTTGCCGATCTTTTCACTGTTGCTTTACCCTCACATATACTCTATTCCCTGTGGTTCGGACGCCCTCCCCTCCTCCATGATTGATTCATGAGATACGGAGCCACATTGCCTTGATGGGCTGTCCATTGTTCTGGTGATACCACTCTTTACATATGTAGCGCACCAGGCTTTAGAGTCAGTATTAGCGCTTGTCGCCGCTACTAATACTTATTAGCTAAGTCTTACACTCGCTTGTGTGCAACCTTCTCGGGCAGTTGTAAGCCGGTGACCAGTCTAAGTCATAAATTGATCATTATCACTAATTCAAGGTGTATCCGGAATAGCATGGTGCCGTTCCGGCTCCCCGCAGCTCTTTAAGCTGCAACGGGCCAACGGGCCCCGTTCCAAGCTCCCCATGTCCGACGCTCCTCCCAAGAGTCTCAAAACTCCACCACCGAGCCATGGGCCAAATGTCATTTTGTCCTATCCTCGGCCCCATCTCCTCGTCATCACTTTCAACCGTCCGAACCAGATGAACTCAATGACCCCTGGCCTTCGTGATGATTTACTTATTGTACTTGAGTGAGTTGAAAACATTTGTCATTGGAATGGATGACAGCTCCCTCATACTCCTCGCCATCACTTCGGTAGCTGGTTCGATACTGAGCCTGATCTTTGGGCTTTAATCGTCACCGGCGCTGGTCGTCTGTTCTGTGCTGGTGCAGATTTGAAAGGGTACGCTCCCATATTTTCCAATGAATCACGAATAATATCTTTTTCTGAATGGTGTGAATGTAGGTGGAGAGAGAGGCAGTTGGCTGGGGCAGATAACGCATTCGTTGAAGGCCTCTTATCCCCGCATGGGTTTGGGGGATTGAGTCGCGTCAATCACTGAAACCAATCATTGGCGCAGCAAATGGCGACGCTTATGGCGGAGGCCTTGAAATTCTCCTTAATTGCGACCTAGTCGTGGCCAGCGAAAAGGCTCGGTTTGGTCAGACAGAACTCACATAGGGTTACCGTGGCGCTGGAGGCCTTGAGCGGCTGGTCCGAACAGTGGGGCGTCAGGTATTTCCATCTCGGTCGTTGCCTCAGTTCGTTGATACTGAGCTTCATATTTATATAGCGTGCGGCCGAACTACTGCTAACAGCCAAAATCATATCTGCGGCCGAGGCCGTGAACGATTCGGCTTGTGAGTGCTGTCTGTGTCCTGCTTTTCTGTGTCGGCCCCGTAATATGCCTTTTCCTTTTGTGTTCCGAAGCGTGAATTCGTCGTGCCCCTAATGAGGTCATTCCGACGGCTATCAAACTGGCGGAAACCATCATCGATAATTCGCCGGACTCTATCCGTAGTACTAAACGTGCTATCCATGAGACGATGCGCCATGGAAACATAGAAGAGGCATACAGGTCCCATCTCCTGAGCTCGGAGAGCCAAGCAGTGTATGTAGGAGACAATATTAAGGTCTGTGTAAATATATTGTCTTGCTTTGGATGAAATGATCTCATCTCCTTGTGTCGTACCATAGGAGGGCCTGAACGCATTTGCAAACGTATGTCGCGTCCGTCGTACTAGCGCCATGGATTGCATTCTCACTATCTTTATTTGAAAGCGTCGGCGACCGAATTGGACGAATCCCAAATTGTAAGGTGGCCTATTTCACTGTCGATCCGATTGAAATAGTACGTATTTTGAGTGCGCCCAACATCTTATCTGTATCACGATATCTATGCAAACCAATCATCTCGATGACCTTGCACGAAGAAATAGAGATTCCATCCTAAGACTATGTATATGGGCCACTTGGACGAGAGCCTTCCCTCGGATCTCGATTGCGACGAGACTAGTGCGACGAAAGACCAGTTGGTGCCAACCGTCTCTGGGGACTCTTTCAACAATGGGGTCGCCATCTTTGTGGAGGGATCCGTGGCGGTGACAAGTGTTAATCACCCCCTCTAATTACCTGCCTACGGAAACTTAGCATCAGACCATTTTCGGCGCCATCTGGCAGCCTACCGTGGTATGAAGATACAGATATTCCTCCTCCGATCCAACGGATTGATAATGCAGGAAATGCTGCCTATTTTTCGTTGTAAAGCTTATGAAACGGCTCTACGGGGAAATTGTCTTCACGCCTTTTCCGGGGTCCCGATTCAGCGTCGACCTCCTATTATTGGATAATAGATTTCTCCCTTGGCTAGCTCCACCATTCGTTGATCTTCCCAGTAACAGCATCCCCTCGACTTAGGTCCATCAGGACGAATTTTTTGTCTATTAAACCTTTCCGATTTCTAGCCAAGTTATCCTAGTCACCATAATGTAATATTATTTGGGGCTAATAAATATCATTCCACTCCGAGTACCAATGTTTGGGTGTCTTCTGTGACCTAAAGCAGTCGCCCCAGTTCATGGAGAGTGCTTTCTCGTGAACCTCCAGCCACGTTCGCGAACGAATGTCTGATAGCTGTGACGATACCGTTCCTCCGACACGGCATACAGAGGTCCAAACTCGTTCGCCACCCTATGTCGTAGAGGGGCGACAACCATCTGGCTATCAACCCATAAATTGCATGTGATTCCAATCGCGACTTATTAGCCCAGATGAGAATCCCTCGCTTCTAACCCAGGACATCTCTAACAGCGGCTGAATTCAGGGAAGCAAGCCAGTCCTTCTCGGTCACAGATACGCTCCCGTCGTCATTTGCCATGGCTTTCTCTAGTCCGCCAATAAGGGCCACCTACGCTCCAGACTCAAGATCATTGTTGGGGTTGTGGTGGGTATCGTGGCCGATGAGCCAACGCTCCAAGAGGCGAATAGACATAAAGGGTACGGTACCCTTAAATTATCCATAAACTGATGAGGCGGGTGAGTTGCGAAATGAGATGCTTTCTACCACCGAGATTGTTTTCCCTGGCTCCAGGCCCCCATGAGAACCGATTGGCTTTGCCAGGTCCCCATCGATAAGGATCCCACGACAGTTGAGCACTTCACCTTTCTTCAGCTCAATCCCGAGTGTGCCATAATTTATGAGTAATGGTCGATCACTATGCGGGACGAATAACCAACGTTTCGAACACTTTCTTGTTATCCTCCGTGGCTTTCTCATTCACAGCTAATATATATCCCTCACTCACATCGCGATGAATTGCATGTGCCTTGCTAAGCAAGTTGTAATGCCCTGGATAATAAATCGCAGAAAGGGGCGTGAGCGCACAGACAACGTGTGGTTGCGAATACGTCCACACACCAACATCGCAGTTGCACCTGACTTCGCTCTGGCCAATCGAAGTGACAGTTTCGCCTGGGTTTTCATCTACGTCTCTGCAATCTGCCAAGACCGCCGCAATGCGATCTCCGGCTGCGGGGTCGATATTTCCGATTCTGACGTCTTCTTCATCAGAATCGCAACTTGATTAGCATATCCTTGTATGCAAGTACGACCTGAGAGGACATGAATGGCCCCGAAAGCAGGGCCTTGGCCGACTCTTCGGGCAACGAAGCCAGCGTCCTCGGGTCTACTCCACCCAAAAATCGTCTTCATCATCTGGAGGAAGCCCCGTAATCCAGGATCGTCCTGTGCCTTTGGGATTATGGGGAGTTCTGGTGATGAGGTCACCCCACCTCGGTGAAAGAACATGAAGCGAGCCGGCTTCGTCCCCTGATTCACTCCGATGACAAGAGCGAACGACCGCGTCCGTTCGAGCAAAAAAGCCCCCCGAGCATACGTCGTCGCCTGCTTGATCGGGTCAGGCCAATCGTTCTTCGCCTCGATTACGATGTCTATGTCTCTCCACCTGAAGGTTGGCTCCTTCTCTGCCGCTTTCTCCCGTGACACATACACCAGGTCGGGCCCCAGACGTGCAGGGCCATCAACCGAGTCTTTTATGTGGCGCGGATCGTTGATAAATAATTCATGCCCGTCGTACGCATGTTGGTTTTCAACGGGATGTCTTGTCCTGGTTGAGGGCATCGTGGACTAGACCGCATGTTGTCTTTGTGATTGTATAGTAACCGGACATCGAGGCCAGTTGGCCACGTCTGGAGACGTTTCTTAATCTCTTGAATTATTTCTAGTGATATTGGACTTGAGGTGGTGAGTTGGTCGAATTTGGACATGTTGCCTAGCAATTCGTCTCTGACAGCAAGCTTTAGATCAGCCTGACTGACATTGGATGAACGATTTGATGATCCAGCTGTTGAGTGACGCAGGGGAATAGAGGGAAGGGATGCAGCATCCCGTTAGGAATTCAAAGAGCTGGCCTTGTGTGATGTTGTCGCCAGGGGTCATCTCTAGCAAAGCGGATTCATTGGATGGAAAAAGTCAGAAAGGAGGGGAGGATAGGGCGGAACTGGAGTGCATCGTCGCCATGGCGGGTACCAATAGTGGTTCTAACAAGATGAAAGGACATGATGGGCAGTCCCAGTGGTTAGTGATGCCGCGACTCGAAGTGCCATGGAAACATAGGAGATGCATACAGATTCCCATTTCCAGAGTTCGGAGAGCCAAGCAGTGTCATGTAGGGGACAAATATTAAGGTCTTGTAAATATATTTCTGCTATGGATGAAATGACTTCAATTCTCCTTGTGTCGTACCCACTAGGAGGCCTGAACGCATTGCAAACGTATTCGCGTCGTCGTACTAGCGCCAGGATTGCATTCTCACTATCTTATATTTTGAAAGCGTCGGCCACCGAATTTTACGATTCCCAAATTCTAAGGCTGGCCTGTTTCACTGTCATCCGATGAAATAGTAGATTTTGATGTGTGCCCATACATCTTATCTGTATCACGAGTATCTATGCCAACCATCATCTCGATGACCTTGCACGAAGAAATAGAGATTCCAATCCTAGACTATTGTATATGGGCCACTTGGACGAGAGCCTTCCCTCGGATCTCGATTGCGACGAGACTAGTGCGACGAAAGACCAGTTGTTGCCAACCGTCTCTGGGGACTCTTTCAACAATGGGGTCGCCATCTTTGTGGAGGGATCCGTGGCGGTGAACAAGTGTTAATCACCCCCATCCGTCTGCATCGGCTTCTTCCGCTGCCCCCTTTCGGCTAATCACTATTATGATCCAGGTGGGATCCTAAACCCTCTCGGCAAGCAGGTACAACCTTGCCGATCTTTTCACTGTTGCTTTACCCTCACATATACTCCATACCCTGTGGTTCGGGAGCCCTCCCCTCCTCCATGATTGTTCATGAGATACGGAGCCACATTGCTTGATGGGCTGTCCATTGTTGTATTCTGGTGATACCACTCTTTACATATGTAGCGCACCAGGCTTTAGAGTCAGATTGGCGCTTGTCGCCCCTACCAATACCTTATTAGCTAAGTCTTACACTCGCTTGTGCGCAACCTTCTCGGGCAGTTGTAAGCCGGTGACCAGTCTAAGTCAGAAATTGATCATTATCACTAATTCAAGGTGTATCCGGAATAGCATCGGTGCCGTTCGGCTCCCCGCAGCTCTTTAAGCTGCAACGGACCAACGGGCACCGTTCCAAGCTCCCCATGTCCGACGCTCCTCCAAGAGTCTCAAAACCCACCACCGAGCCATGGGCCAAATGTCATTTTGTCCTATCCTCGGCCCATCTCCTCGTCATCACTTTCAATCGTCCGAACCAGATGAACTCAATGACCCCCGGCCTTCGTGATGATTTACTTATTGTACTTGAGTGAGCTGAAAACATTTTTCATTGGAATGGATGACAGCTCCCTCATACTCCTCGCCATCACTTCGGTAGCTGGTTCGATGCTGAGCCTGATCTTTGGGCTTTAATCGTCACCGGCGCTGGTCGTCTGTTCTGTGCTGGTGCAGATTTGAAAGGTACGCTCCCATATTTTCCAATGAATCACGAATAATATCTTTTTCTGAATGGTGTGAATGTAGGTGGAGAGAGAGGCAGTTGGCTGGGGCAGATAACGCATTCGTTGAAGGCCTCTTATCCCCGCATGGGTTCGGGGGATTGAGTCGGCGTCAATCCTGAAACCAATCATTGGCGCAGCAAATGGCGACGCTTATGGCGGAGGCCTTGAAATTCTCCTTAATTGCGACCTAGTCGTGGCCAGCGAAAAGGCTCGGTTTGGTCAGACAGAAACTCACATAGGGGTTACCGTGGGCGCTGGAGGCCTTGAGCGGCTGGTCCGAACAGTGGGGCGTCAGGTATTTCCGTCTCGGTCGTTGCCTCAGTTCGTTGATACTGAGTTTCATATTTATATAGCGTGCCGCCGAACTACTGCTAACGGCCAAAATCATATCTGCGGCCGAGGCCCGTGAACGATTCGGCTTGTGAGTGCTGTCTGTGTCCTGCTTTTCTGTGTCAGCCCCGTAATATGCCTTTTCCTTTTGTGTTCCGAAGCGTGAATTTCGTCGTGCCCCCTAATGAGGTCATTCCCACGGCTATCAAACTGGCGGAAACCATCATCGATAATTCGCCGGACTCTATCCGTAGTACTAAACGTGCTATCCATGAGACGATGCGCCATGGAAACATAGAAGAGGCATACAGATCCCATCTCCTGAGCTCGGAGAGCCAAGCAGTGTATGTAGGAGACAATATTAAGGTCTGTGTAAATATATTGTCTTGCTTTGGATGAAATGATCTCATCTCCTTGTGTCGTACCATAGGAAGGCCTGAACGCATTTGCAAACGTATGTCGCGTCCGTCGTACTAGCGCCATGGATTGCATTCTCACCATCTTTATTTGAAAGCGTCGGCGACCGAATTGGACGAATCCAAAATTGTAAGGTGGCCTGCTTCAGTATCGATCCGATTGAAATAGTACGTATTTTGAGTGTGCCCAACATCTTATCTGTATCACGATATCTATGCAAACCAATCATCTCGATGACCTTGCACGAAGAAATAAGAGATTCCATCCTAAGACTATGTATATGGGCCACTTGGACGAGAGCCTTCCCTCGGATCTCGATTGCGACGAAAGACCAGCTGGTACCAACCATCTCTGGGGACCCTTTCAACAATGGGGTCGCCACCTTTGTGGAGGGATCCGTGGCGGTGACAAGTGTTAATCACCCCCTCTAATTACCTGCCTACGGAAACTTAGCATCAGACCATTCTCGGCGCCATCTGGCGGCCTACCGTGGTATGAACATACAGATATTCCTCCTCCGACCCAACGTATTGATAATGCAGGAAATGCTGCTTATTTTTCGTTGTAAAGCTAATGAAATGGCTCTACGGGGAAATTGTCTTCACGCCTTTTCTGGGGTCCCCGATTCAGCGTCGATCTCCTATGATTGGATAATAGATCTCTCCCTTGGCTAGCTCCACCATTCGTTGATCTTCCCAGTAACAGCATTCCCTCGACTTAGATCCATCAGGACGAATTTTTTGTCTATTAAACCTTTCCGATTTCTAGCCAAGTTATCCTAGTCACCATAATGTAATATTATTTGGGGCTAATAAATATCATTCCACTCCGAGTACCAATGTTTGGGTGTCTTCTGTGACCTAAAACAGTCGCCCCAGTTCATGGAGAGTGCTTTCTCGTGAACCTCCGGCCACGTTCGCGAACGAATGTCTGATAGCTGTGACGATACCGTTCCTCGGACACGGCATACAGAGTTCCAAACTCGTCCGCTACCGTTATGTCGTAGAGGAGGGACAACCATCTGGCCATCAACCCATAAATTGCATGTGGTTCCAATCGCGACCTATTGGCCCACACGAGAATCCCTTGCTTCTCACCCAGGACATCTCTAACAGCGGCTGAATTCAGGGCACCTCAGGCCCCCCATTTCGGCAACCTCCTTAGGTTGACTTCGTCCTGTGCGGATGTCAACCTAACAAGGTAGGACTGAATGTGTACCTTTGTGGAGCTACAGTCAGAATGTTCCATATAAATAAGTGTAGCTACACAACCTGAAGTGTAGCACCACTGGGGGTCCGGGGGCAGAGCCCCCGGGAGCTCAGGGGTAGTGTTGCTACATTTTTGAATTAGACTATTAGTGGAGCTACAGTTGTGTGCCTCAGGGTAGTCATGTAGCTACACCCTATAGAGTGCTTCAAATAGTGTAGCTACATGGTTTCTACCTGATTTATTTAGTGTAGCTACATCTATGGGTGAGTATTGAATGAAGCAGTGTAGCTACACATAGCAGTATTTGCCTTCAAAAATGTGCAAGCACAAAGAATTTTTTCATTCAAGATCGACGTCAACATCATCCGTATCTGAGTCTACATCATCAAATCTCTCATCCTCCCCATCAATCAATCTTGAAAACTTGCTGATGAGGAGGGCTGGCGGTTCCGGCTTAATAAGATCCTCCAGATCAGAGTCATCGACGTCATCGCCATCGAGATCACGTCCCGCCTCATGTTCCGCTGGGAAACTTGCCTCCATACCCACCCAAGTCATTATCGTCGTATGTTTGCGCGAATCCGGCCAGTTGGGTGGATTACCAAGACATGGGACGTGTTTTGTAGCTCCGCGCCATCGTTCTACAAGATAGTCGTGTTCAGCCTTCCTCTGTTTAAGGTGGTATACGAGTACATCATCATGTTCTAGTAGTGGGGAAAAAAGAGCCTCATGATCAATGGCACCATCGAACATAGTGCGACTTCACACACCAGCTTCCCGTAACGCATGGAGAATAGCCTCATTTTCCTCATGGGCCCATACTTGAAGTGCCCGCCTCTCTCAAGTGATTACCTTAAGTTCCTGCTGCACACCTTTGAGTGTGTCCATGGCACTGGCTGCCACAAAGAATGCCTCGTCCGTTTGCCAACGCGGAGGAGTGCCAACGGAGCCGTCGAGACCATCGAGAGGTCCGAAATGTTGGTGAATTGGGTGGTCAGATTCTAAGTTAAACATCCCATCACTAGGCACAGGAATAGGCTTTTTCCAATGCATGGGAGCTTCGTCCCAGCTGCAGAGAACTCGTTCGACACGCTCATTGAATTTCTGGCAAAGTCGATATATCCGGGGTTTGAGCTTCTTGTCGGTTTGTGCGGCGCATTGCGCCTGGTGATCTTCCAGAAGGTATAAATGAACACATCCTATTCGAGGGCACTAGACTTACCTAGGTGAAGATGAATATGGCCTATATTCTGCATGTACGAGTGTTTCCGGGCACGAAGGGCATCCTGAAGCTGAGTCTGTGTCGCACGCAGCTGAATTAGTTGGGTGTACAATTTGGACTGCAGCATCATCTCCAATTGATTCTGGTCCAATGACTTGCTGAGCAGTTTGTCTTCTTTGGCGGAAAGTTGGTGCGCGATCATGCGTTCCTGCTCCATCAATTCACTAAGTTCATCATTCTGAAGTCTGAGAGGAGTGCCGATGCGTCCAGCACTAACGAGAACATCGATTTGTCGTCTGACCTTGGTAATATGGCCTCGAACGAGTTCAAGACTGTCTCGGAGACGGAGGAGACCTTCGATCTCTTTTTCCATCCCTTGCCTCCCATGGCCTGTGGAGCAATGTCGGCAGGGAACTTTAAAGAATAGAGAAGATTGATACACTTGGAATTTGGGCCTGGTAGTAGAGTTTCGCCTCGTTCCAGTCCCGTGCCAAGTTGTCCAACTGGGACGGCTGTATTCCTAATTCGACCAACTGGACTCCCGCTTCAGATATCTTTTTCATGGCGTCCTGATATCGTCGGCTAAGCCATCCGCCTAGTCACTTGAGGTTTTGTTGATCAAGATATGCGAGTTTTGTATCGATTGTATAGAGATGCTGGTGAAACTGCAGAGTCATGAGTATGCATTTAATGGCACTTGAGATGATGGCAAATGAACCCCCGATACTCAACAAACACAAATCAAAGGGCTGATAGAGTTCCAAAACCGTTCGGTCCCCTTGCCATCTGTGCGTCCGAAGGCTTCGATTTTGTGGGGATGATACGTGATCTGGCACACAAACTGGTGCCCGTATGCATGCAATGCCGGTAGACCGAAAAGAATACGGTTCGCCCATTTGGGCAGGATCTTCCACTGCGGATGGTTTGTTAAGCCGAATTTACCCAAGGTAGAAATACATGACAAGACAACGTACCTTCATCATGCTTCTGTGATATTGACATGCGAGATCATGGAGAAATCCCACTGTAAAGTTCCCTGGAATCTCTTGAAAAATTTTGTCCAGTATGGCGAACATATAATATTGCTTTTCGCCAGCCTCTGTCATGTTGACAAGGTACCAGACGCGGTCATGGCGACAAACAGCTGCAACAAGCCCTGTATCGTTGAATTTCGATTTCTTACTCTTTGATCGAGCCTCATTCGCCACATTAAACGATTCACCACAAAGATCCGATATTTCGTTTGCGACAGCGATGCCATTCTCACGATCTACATTTGGGACTTTGCTGTTTCGTTTCCCTTCTATGTAGCATTTCATAGCCTCACACTCCTCTGGTGAAATGAATAGAGTGCGTGGGGGACAGTCACTGAGAGCAGGGTCATGAACCCCATGTTCATCATACTCACGCGATTGCATGAAACACGCATCGCCAGAAAACTGTATATCGGGCCTAGAATCAATATAAAGTTAGCTTTGGTCCCAGTGTATTCTAAATTGATAACGTACAACCCATCTGTGGTTAAATAAGTATCAGACTGTATGGAGGTGGGGGGTGAATCGATTATTTGAATCAACCATGGTGGGCGGCAGTTGGTGGCTGCATACTGCATGACTCGGAATTTAACGCCTTTTGAATGCGTGGGTCACCTTGGTTTCTTGCAATGCTACAATGAGCATGCATGGTGGCTCCTGGCCTTGGAGTTCCCTCAGATTCAAACAAGCCCCTGGTTGGTTTGTTAATGATAGGTTCCTGTACAACAGATAGGATCCTTATGCTCTGGATAGTGCTACACTGGCATTGAAACCTGAATACTACATTCCGTATGCATGGATTTGATCTATGTGGATCAGATGCCCCAACAATAGCAGGAATGGTATCAGAATGTGTGACGCCGGCGGCTCGCTAATATGAATGATTGGGTTGCCAGTGAGAGCAGTTCCTATCCACATGGCATTATGACGTTGAGTTGGAGCATTACGACATGGAGATTGATGTAGTGGACTGGGGTTTTGCCCTCAGTTGGTTTCG